>VUJU01003825.1:0-22987 GCA_009835225.1 Aphis craccivora | reverse complement strand
TTAATGACTTTGAATCGAAGAAAAACATCGCTGTCGAAAGTTTATTTCAAACAGAAAAAATTTTGAGTATGACACCACTCAAAAAAAAATATAGCGCGTCTTGTCCAAACTTGACGTTGAGTTACGAATCGACAGTTGAAAAATTGAATTGTGATAACAAAACAAAATCATTGCCGGATATGGCATTAGCATATTCTAACGAATTGGAAATAAAAAAGGCGCATAATTCGGAAAAATTAACTGAAATAGAATCCGTACAAGAAGAAATAGAAGTTCCGAAAAAGAAAAAGCAAACAGTATACAAGCGAGTCAAGCGATTTTTTAAGTGCTTGTGTTGCTGTTGTCCTTAAATTTAACTTTTTATGTAATTATTATTTTTTTTTTTAATTTATATTTTATTAAATACTTTAACGACTATGTATAAATTAATACACCATTTCAATCAGCTAGTATAATTAGTGACATTTGTTTTGTGCATCAGAGGTGTAAAGTTTATTATAATATACAGGCATACCATGAAAAAAAAAAATTGTCTGTTATATTACAATAAACCCTCTGATACATAAAACAAAAACACACTAATTATACGAGCTATTATTGTTAAAATAATTTATTAGTTCATGCATAGTTGCTATTTTGTTGAAGTTTTTCATATTTGATCATTTATTTAATGTTTAATAATAAGTTATATAATAAATTAATATTTTCGTTGAGCAATTTAATTAGTTTTTATTTAATACAGGTATAATATAGTATACAATTCCTAAAGGCTATGGTAAAATTAATTTAGGGCGTGTGAAAATACTGAAAATCGTGACTACGTACTTTCGATTTTTTTTTTTGTGTCTGTGTACAGCATAACTTTTCGAAATAATAATTCAATTTCAAACTTCGGGGGAGGTGCTTTCTGATTGTATTATACAGGTCAAAAGTAAACATTTTCCATTAGTTTTCAGAAAAATTGGGAAAAACAAAAAAAAAAGTGACAAACCGGAATTTTTACGCAAATCAAGTTTTTGACAAAATAGATTTTTTTATATAGTTGTAATTCAAATCTGATCACTGTAAATACTTGAAATTTTCACCAAATGTTTAAACTAGGATTATACACAGTTGAATTTATAACTTTTAAGTTAATGTTATAAGTTATAATTGATTTGTTAAAAAAGTCGGTGATAGTAGTGTGGATATTAAAATCCAAACTAATAACGTTACTAATACCTAACTGCACTCGAAAGCGATAAAGCGTTAGCGGACGACACATCGTATTATGGAACTGGTAAATGTATCAATATTACATACACTAAACGCCGTGTTACATTCAAAATGATGAGGAGACAAAAATGCTAAATCTAAAATATTTTGGTTACGAGACGTTTGTCAATACCAATATTACAAAATATTAATGACACAACACAAATTAAAGGTTAAAGTAAAATGTTTATTGTAGTTTTAACACAAAATTATAAGTTTATTTAAGAAATATAATAGACGGCGGAAATATATAAAAAAAAAGTGGTGCGAATAATAAAAAGTTCGTAAGAAAAAGTGAGCGACAAGATGAACAAAAAGAAAAAGAGGAAAATCCATGGAGGCAGTCGACGGTCTATACAAAAAGAAGGGGGCGCACAGCTGACGGCTAAGGTGTTACCGCGGTTAATGATATAAAAAATGTATTCGCAATTTAAAAATCGGCTTCCGGGCGAATGGTGGCGCTACCTACAGGAGACATTTGTACTACCAAACTGCCGGGATAATTTGCGACCGAAATATTTACAAGTGGTGTCACCTTATCTTCTCTATATCGTGTGGGGTGTATAATAAGTATGGAAGAAATCATAGACCTATTATCATAGGTCTATGGAAGAAATCCACTGATCCACCCCGCTTTGAATCTACATTTTTTTTATAGTTTATATTTTTAACTTGTATGAAGATAGGATATGGTTAAAAGAATGATATGACGTATTTTTACGAACATTTTGATACGACAATTTAATTTTTAATCGAACTATTATTATTTTTAAATTTAAATTAAATAATGATAACTATTTTAAAAACTAAAATATTATAAAAAACCGAAATACAAGTACCTACCTGCAGTAAAATGTTCTTTCCTTAAATTTTGATAATAGGTCAATTCACTATGATCTCAAAACTAATAAAGCTATTAGCTAAGACAGATGCAATAAGCCAATAAACTACAGGTATGGCGTACATGATTGATATTGTCAATATACAATATATACATTTAAACCAACATAATATTATACTTATTTATACCCTAAATTGCAGTTAAACATTTTTTACGATTTAATATAAAAAACAGAGTTTATAATAAGTATATTGTTTTTTCGCTCTCCCCCTGAGAAACTTTCTGCGGGCGGTATTGCTAGGTAGGTATATTGTTAGAAGGAATGGAAGAAATAATATATACCTACATCATATTTACAAAGTTTATTGATTTATTTATCATCTTTAAAACAACACTAAAGTGTTTTAATGCTAAATAATATTTTAGAACAAGAAAATTAATATTATAAAAATCTAATACTTAACACAATTATAGTAATAATAATAATAATAATAGGTAGATACCTATGTATAAATAAAATATTGTTTCTTCTTAATTAAAAAAAAAATAATAATTATATATGTTCATAAATCACAATATGCGTTTTCAATTTTTGTTAATATACATTTATAAATACATGCCATTAATTAAAAAGTCTGCATCATGAGCGTACGATTGTTTGCTTCCTTTTCGATGACGATTACGCATCACTCTTAATCGACAACCAATTACAATTATCATTATACTCGATGCAATAACACCTAAAAGATTTTATAAAAGTTAGAAAAAAATATATACAACTCATAAAGGCAATAATTATTAAATTAGTAATATAAATTGTATGTTTTTCTTTGTATGATTTTTTTGTTATTGATTGCAGGTACCTAGTTTTGTATATAATTTAAATTTATATAGTTTATAATTTTAAAAGTTTGGTTGATAAATAGTTAATTATAGTTGAGCTATCATGAAATTGTTATGTCTTTTAATTTTTTAATAATTATATAAAAAAAATTTAAGTAGTTACCTAAAATAAGAGAAATGAATGCTCCATTTGGCATTATTGCATATCCATCATCGCTACTTTCAAAATACACTTCACGAATATTAGAGTCTTCGGTCAAGGGTTGTACTACTTTTCGATGCAAATGAGAATCTAAATAATAAAATTATATGACTAAGTTCATACTTAGAACAGTTTGGATTAAGTATAGTTTCATTATCAACATTATTGAAAATAATGTTAAACATTAACCTGTTGTTGTTGACTGAGTAGAGGTTTCATTGAAATTAAGCTTTTGAATTACTGGTTTTTCGGTTAATAATATTTCAGATTTTTTAACTTCTAATTGTATTGGTCTTTGATAATCAGAACCCTAAAATTACCAAAGTTAAATTTTTCAATTTTTCAATTCTCTAAAAAACAGATAGTTAAGACTGTATGAATATATTAATTTTAAACTTACTAGTTGAGGGATGATATTTGACTGATCCACACCTAACATAACCTTAGGTCTCAGTTCTTCGTAGAAATAATCCGGATTGTTTTGACTTTGATAGTTAGTTTTATCACCTATAATCAAAATATTTATTTTATTACACGCTGCAATCATTATTTTTATTTTTTAATGCATTAGGTAAATTACCTGTGTTAAAATGATGGAGTTCATGATTTATCCCTGATTCAATCTTATACACTCGAATTGGCATACTAAAATAGATTTAAATTATTTAAAACCCTGTTTTGAAATTATGTGTAAATAATAAATATATAGCTGTATGTTATATTGCTTAAAACAAAATTATATTAGAAAATATAAAATTGGATAGCTGGATAAGCATAATTAATAAATTTATAGTAGGTACTTGTTAGAAAAATTTAAAAATCAAATGTATGCAACAATAAATTATTATCTATTATATATTTTAGACAATTGCTTGTTAATATAATTAATGCAACTTAATATTATACTAAAATTAATTCAGATAATTATCTCTTTATGTACATTATTGCTTGTATTTAAGACTTTTTCTAAAAGTAGATGTAAACCAAAAAAATTGTATTTCTATTTTAGATTCTGAGAAAATTGGATATACTTTGGAGGTCTAAAATAAAAAATTAATAAGCAACCGGGAAAAATAAAAAAGTTACGAGAATTTATATGCAAAATCTGCACTATTCGAGAAAGATAGTATTTTTGGTGTAACTAAGAGAATATATTGGATTTTTATTAAATATTTGTATTAATATTTTCTATGCATGGTAATGTTATATTTTTCAACTATTATCAATAAATAATTTATTGTTCAGTAAAAATGTATACAAATTTTTACATAAGTATTCATTTATCAATTAAAAAATAACAAAAATACATTATTAAATATTTTTTTTTAATAAATGTCGAAAATTTAAATTTAAACAAAATTTTTTGAAATTGTAAAACATAGCAAATTATTAAGCTATTATAATTCATAAACATTTCTTTTCATATCTAAGAAACTAAATTTTTATACAAGATTCCTTGTAAGTTTTTCTATCTATTATATTACTTTTTATTTATATTTTTCTTCAACCGATTTTTAATATTTTGTTTTAATTAAAAAAAAAAAAAAATCACATAGACTTCATATTTTTACAAAATGCTTATATAATCATTTTCTACATATTATAATATAATTTTCTAAATCTTTTGAAATTTTTTTAGAGTATTTATATAAGTCTGAGAATTTTTTTATTTTTATTTCTATTTTTTTTTCAATTATTGTCAATAAATGATTTATTGCTCGGTAACATACGACTATACGAGTAGCTTGAAAATGTATAAGTTAATAATTATTATATAAAAATAATATATATTGGTATCATTTTTATGTGCATTTAAAGTTAATGATAAAATTCGTCAAAATCACGATAGGTTTAGTTTTATAATTAAAAATGTATAAAAATATAAAATATTCTTTTTTTTATCGCTAAGTAATGATAATGTAATACAAGGTTTTTCTTAGTAGAACATACAGTACCCAACCAATCTGAATTATATTATATACCTATTATAAACACAGTTTTTTTTTTTTTTTTTTATTGACATTTTTATTTCAAATAAAAACGAAATTACGTAATTATTTAAACGAACAATAACGACACCTACTATACAGCAAAGTAACCCACGTGCCCACATTTTTTTTTTTTTTAATCTTACTTATTTTGTTGCCGATTATAGTCTGGTAAAATTCCTCCATTGACATGGGTGAATATACGATTATTCCCTGTAAAATGGATTAAAATAAATATTTTATTAAATTAATTAATATATATATCAAACCGTAATTTTGGTGAACTATATCTTGAACCGGCCATTTGAGGCCTTCACCTTCCCTTCCGTACTGAGAAGATGCTAAATTACTACCATAAGCAGATTTATCTACTTTTGCATTATTATAGTTTACATTAGAACCTTGAAGAAAAATTATGTTAATTTTGTTGGTGGACATGCTTATATATTTCTAACTAACTAAATATCGGTTGTTGATTCTTCCATTGATATTGTTGAATTGGTTGATTTACTTGCTGTCCCGTTATATCCATTGGCTTGTTCGGGATTGGTAATGTTTGTATGTAATTATTTCCTTGTGCCAATCCATAATTTACATCTTTTACGAGTACTTGTTTGCCTGATTTTACAAACATATAACTTTTATGTTAAGTTTTAGATCTATAAATATTTTTAAACAAATTTATTATTGATTCAATAATTTTACTTGGAGTAGTTGGACAAGCCAGTTCAAGAGCTTCATCACTACCATCGCTACATTGAGGTATTCCATCACAAGCATTGTAGATCGCAATACATTCACTGGATGTTTTACATTCAAATTGATACCTACTACACCGGGGTGTTCCTTTAATATAATTTTAAATAAAAAAGGATTTTAAATTTATTGATTTAAAGCATAATTTGCATTTGTTTTTAATTATAAAAAAATGAATAACGTATTTTACTTTCTGAATGTTTATCTTGTGGAATGGTTATTTCTGTTTCTTTATTAATACTTGAGATTGGTACAACAGTTGTCGAAGGTGTTGTAAACGAAGTTATTTTCCTAAATAATGCAAATCATAAATTATTAGAGGCTTTTGGAAATTGAGATTTATTATACAATAGTTCAAAAACTCGTGTGTTATGATTTATGAATGAATGCATACAATGTACATTCGTGCATTATACTTTTAAAGTATTATAGTTTATAACTAAAACTAAAACTAAATTATTTACAACTTTTGACGATAAAAACCTATATGATATAGTCGAATAGTCGATATAGCCAGTACCGGATTAACCATCAAGCAAATTAAGCACTGCTTAAGGCCCTCGAAAAAATTCGGCCTTTTTTTAGATTCTGAATGAAGTGATGAATGTAGGTATTGATTTTACAATGATGTGTGATTTATTTTATTTTATTTTTGTGCTTATAGGTATCTGCAGGTGTATAGCATAACTTATCAAAATAATGCTTCAATTTCAAACTTCATGGTTGGTTTCCAATGGCAAAGTGAATATCCTTGGTGCATTATAGAGGTCAGAAGTAAAAATTTTCCAACAGTTTTCAAAAAAAAAAATCTGGAAAATGTTGTATATGTAGCTAAGAGTTTAAAGTTGAATACAAGATTTTCCATAAGTTTGGCCTACAATAATTTTAAAAGAACTTGAACTTTACCAAGGCCCATTAAAATTTTTTATCCTAAGTTAAAATTTGTATAAAATCCAATATATAATATATACATGTATTTAAGCTTTCAACCATATAATTTAAAAATGTAATTGACACGATTATTATTTATAATCATAAATAAAATTTTAAAAAATAATTTTTTTTTTAATTTGTAGTTATCACTTTTTTTACTAGCCAATTATAAGCCCGTTTGATTTATTTGCTTAAGGCCCGTAAAACACTTAATCCTGCACTGGATATAGCGATCGCAATAATATAATAATAATGTCTAATTTGTGATAAAATTGTACAACGATATAATTTTATAAAAAATCAGGTATTATAGTGATATACACTATACCTACACTATACACTATACACCAGCAAGATAAAATAATGAATATTATTAGTACAATTTCAAAGATTAATTTTCGTTTTCACATTGAAGTTTATAGTTTATACATACTTACCCACCTACATATTAGTCATAATAATCCACTTAAATATAAAATAAGAGATATTGCGATAAATGTATATAATTTAGTTGGTAGTCAATGAACTCATAATGATTTATCATGATTTCTAATAAGAAGCCATAAACACAAGAATTGATATCTTATATTTCCTTTTTTGTTTTTACTTACTTAAGTTGAATGAGTTCATGTTCGTGTTCAATTTGCGTGAGCTTAATTTGATTTTCCAATTCTGCTGCATGTCTGGATAACATTAATGCACTACTATAGTTCTTATGATTAGTGAATTTGCATTTAAAATCATCTGATGGACCACATTCAAACAGGTAACATGTCCCAGGTGACTAAACAAAATCAAAATTAAAATTATAAATTTAACTAAAAAATAAAATTTAATCTTTATGGTTAAGCAAAATTATCATTTAAGATTTTTGGTTAAAAAAAATGTCCTCTTCTCCAAATGTACATATTAATATATTAATATCTACTCGTATTGCGGTATTATACTTTGTACAATATGTTGGAAATTAGGTAAAGTCGCTTTTGTATGTAGATTGTAGAGTAATGGTAAGTATAAAGTTAATTTTTCGAAATTGAAAATAATTAATTATACATTGATGTTTTATTAAAATTGTTCAAAAATAAGGAGTACGATAGGTAGCTGCATAATATAATAGATACAATGGTAATTATGAGTATATTATGTGATAGTATTATACGTATTAATTTATAAATTTATTCATATCATATTAAGAATATAATTTATATTTAGCAACTTTAATGTATTATCATCTATATATAAGATATAAGATATTATACCTAATAACTAATTACCTAGTAATTATATAATCGCATTTATTCACTCAACATAGTGTACATATAAAAACAAACAAACAAAAAAAAAATCATTATTTTAATATTTCAATTTTATTCACGAAATGTTAAAGGGTTTATAATACCTTTTTATGTGTAGGTTAGACACAGTAGGCATTTGCTTACAGTGCTAAAATTTACTGTTATAGGTACCAGGTACCTACTATGAAAAACTAACTGTTTATGTTCACCACCTATATTTATGTAGATTTAATACATTCAATTTATTTTATAATTACACATAGATTAAATTGTATGTAGGATTTTAATCGTAACTAACGTCTAACAGTTCCAAGTTACAATAAGTCCCTTCCCCCTCCAACATTTTTTTAAAATTAATTATAAAAATAATGATAAAATTATTTGACCGGCATTGTATTTTTACTTTAAAAAAAAACTCCCATTTAAAAATAACTCTATTGACAAGTCCTGACGTTATATGTATAAAATACATGTTATAATTATAAAGAATCACGTATTAATTGATACTATTCATTACAATCACGGTATATTATATTATTATATTATACCGTGATTACAATAAATGATGAATTATTTTATCGTTTTACTTTTTCTTCAAACACAAATACGTCACATCGGGACGTCCGACAGCACAGTTCTAGGCACCCGGCACGGTCGTGCTGTTCCACCGAATCTATGAACTTTGCACCCAGCTTTTTTGAATCTTCAGTCCGGATAATCTTATCCTCGTGCACTTCGAACCTGTTCGCACATCCAAATGGATCGACGGTGGCGGCCATCCCTGCGCATGCCATCGCAAAAATAAGAAGAAAACAGACAGGTGTCATCCTATCTCGTTTAAATAAAACTCGGACGTCGCACTGTATATTGTTGTGCAATATTATATATTATTATCGTATTATTATGTGCGCGCACGACGTGCGTGAGCGTAGGTGGTGCGCCGCGAATAGCACTGCCGTCGCCGTTACTACGTTCTCGCACTGCTTCTGATGCCGATAGGTGGCGGACGTCTCGATCGATATACACACCATTTTGTTACTCGACCTAATATATATACTTATATACAATATACATATATATAATATAAATGCAAAGAGTAACGACACAATTCTAAGTATTAGAAATACAAGATAATATATTTATACCATTTTCATGCTACAGTAACTTAAATTACGATTTTTTTTTTTTTTGGAAAATTTTAAAAGCTAAAAACTAAATAATGTATAATTTATAAACACACACATGGTTAAATAACCGACCAGTATTTATTTATTTGTATACAAATATTGAAATATACATATATAAGTAATAATTAGTAGGTTTAAAAAAGTAAAATTAATTATTAAGGAGTTAAAGCGAGCACAATTAAATACATTACAGAGAACAAAAAATAATATTATTTGGCTTATAAATTATAATAATAGTTAAAGAATATAATCAAATCATTCATAGGTATTGATTTTATATCGCAATAATGAAAAAAAAAAATAAGTTTACTTTCAACAAAATTACCGAATGGTAGGTATTATTGCTATAGATAATATAATGAGTATCGACCTCCTAATTGGTTTTTATTTTAGCTATGTGGGTATAAAGAATATATAATTATTTTACGAGTAAAGTTAATGGTGATTTTAAAATTGAGTTTTTTTAAGTATGTGTATTCATAATCTATTCAATAATTTAATAATTTTACTAAGAAAATCAAATTCAAGTGTTTTCTTCTATTTTTTAGAGTAGTCATATATGATAATTCCTAATGAGTGAATTATTTTCATAGTGCAGTATTACAAAATCTAAATACCTACAAAATTCTAAACTTGCTACCAAGTACCCTGAGTACCCACCCAAAAGCATTAAAGCATCTAATAATATACCAAGATGATTAAAACAACATTGATATTGGTCATTGGAATAGGCAACTTACATCACTTATATAAAATGTAAATAGTTTAATAAATAAAGTTATTTTTCATTTTGTATGGTACTAGTTGGTAATGCATGAGAATAGCGGAATTCACACTCACTCAGTACGATATAATATAATATAATATCTAATATAATAATTGTTAACTATAATAAATATTTTATTTATTGTTATAACTTTTATTTGTTATAATAACTTATATAGTTATATATATTAATTAAGTTTTATTACCTACCTATATCATTAATTGTATTTGTTAAACAAAGAAAAAAATTATTTATCTAGGTACCTATATGACTATATTCTATTTTTATAAAAGAAAAATTGATATATCAACGCACAGAACAAATCACAGGATCTGGAAACTTAATCATTTTCACAAATGATCCTTTTTATAATATTGCCATATTTATGCATAGACATTAGCCTATACTAAGAAAAAACGATTTTTATGAATTCAACTTCCTAGTTACTAGGGGTTAATGAGGGAACGAGGGTAATAAAGTTAAGATTGTTGACAGGAATTAGCTCTAGAACGACTGGAACCATTCATCTAATTTTCAAGTGTATTTTAAATTTATAAAACACACTACAAAGTATATTTAAAATATAGTTTTATATAAACTCAACTATTATACTCTGAAAATTGGGCAATGAAATATAAATACACCTATGATATAGGTGGGATACCATTTACCTGCTTTTTATTGAGAATATGTAAAAAAAAACGGAATATCCGAATTGGTTCCCGGTTTGTTACAAAGGGTGTAACCGAATTGGTTCCCTGGTAAAAGCATTTTGAATTTTCTTTCTCATTTTACACAGACTTAGGACTGTCTACATAATATTATGCAAGTATGGTTAAAAATTATGATTTTTTGCCATTTTTATAATTTTTCATTATGTGTAATATAATAAGTAAAAGTAATAAGCGATAATAATAATATTTTTTTAAATTAAAAATATAAAATAAATATTAATAAACAAAATATTAATTTGTCTATTTCTTTTTTGAATTTTTTAAAATTATATTTCACCTATTTCGAAAGTGTTTATTGTTGACCGATTCTGATGTGTACCGCCTACCAGAATATCGGGAACCAATTTAGATGGGTTTTGCCAAGAATGTCGGGAACAAATTCGGATGTCAATTTTTAGATATGGGGACCAACTCGGATACAGCCTAAAAAATTCATTGGTAATATTAACACCTGTATTTTTAATATGAATGTAATATAGATAGTTGTTCATTACCTCAACGAAGATTATCCTAAACGACATAATCCAATTTACAAAAAAAGTTGTTTGTAATTTTCGGTGTATTATAAATAGTAATTCACTAAACACTGTATGTATAATTTATTCTTACAAAAATATGATTTGTAGTATACAAAACGAGATACACGAAAGCTGATTTTTTTGTGAATTGAGGTACACTTATAGAAAAATATACCAAGCGGTCATATCATGTTTTATATTTATTCTTTTTTCCTTGGTGAATTTAAATGAAATTATTAAATTATCATAAGAATAATTTATAATAAAGAACTTTTTAAGTGACGCATAATAGGTACAAATGTAAATTTGATAAGGAAATATAGAATGCTAATATAGATATTTTATGAATATTTAAGTCACTACGGTTATTCATTTTTGAATATTATATAAAAAAATTGTTTTGTGAACTCCTATTTTTTTGTAATTGTTTTTTTTTTTTACTCGGAATATTTTTAAAAGTACTTAGTATTACTATTACTTTTGGCTCCCCAAAGTATTAACTTGATCCAACTTTCTACCAACAACTACGAAATTGCAAAGCATATCTACATATGTTTTATTTGCAATTTTCTTTAGCATACTTTTTTCAATATTATTTAATCAATGTATTATATAAATTTAAATTATTAATAATAATTCAACACACTGAATGAGGTTCTATAAAGATTTAAATAAAGACATGTATTTCTATGTATTACGTTTCTTTAAAGTACATAACCAATGCAAACATTAATCATAAAATGTATAATGTCTAACATTATGTGTATAAAATAATACCTACAAAATTATGACAAACTTATAAGATACAACGTCGGGTTTGACTTATAATTTAAAATAGTAAAATAAAATCATTTATTTAACTCTTTAAGCATTTTTTTAATAGGTAACAAAATAATAAAATCACACACTTCAGCGACAACGCGGCGAATTGTATAGACAATTTAGCTACATGCTTATTGTCTATTTATTTTTACAGTATCACTGCGAGTCTCCAAAGACCAAAATAACCAGACGATTTTCACCAAAAATGTCCAAAATCCAATAATGTTTCCAACAATGTTAATATATTTGAAACAGTATTGGGAATATTATATTTAATTCTTATTAATTACAACTAATTAGCCGCATTATGTCCATTTTGAATTTTGTTATATTGAATTCTCCTTTTCTTAGTTTTATAATTTTATTATTATTAAAGTTTGCGTATGGTTTCTGATATGGTAGAGCCACCCGTTAAACAGTCCATAAAAAAAAATCGTTAAGATTAAATTTAAAATGAAATCATTATTAGTTTTTCTGATAAGATTGATAAACATTTAATGACTCGAAAGCTAGGTGACTTTTTTTTTTTTTACCAATTATACATTTTAGACTAGATATTATAGTAGGTAACAAATTTTCAATACCTATTATAGGTACTAATTTATTATGCTTATTACTACTTACATTTTCTTCTTGAAACCAAAGTTACGCCACTAGTACAGTAATAAGTACAGGTACACGGTCGACAGTATTGTCAGTTTCAATGTACAACCGTTTGTCCGCTTATAAAGTTTAAAGAATAATATAATATACAATATACTATGTACCTCGTTTCAGCAGATCCACAAGAATAATAAAATTATAGTTATAATAAAAATCACTGTCGTGTTCTATTGTTAGATCATGTACGAGTATTATAGGTATTATTATAGTAGTAGATACAATATTTAAATATTAGTTTTCAGCAGCTGATTACAGTCGGCAGTGGCAACACTGTAAAGTCTGTTGCTCTCGTTTGAGACAGCCTGTACTACAACTAGGGTCGATGTTTTTATTTTTTTATTAATAATTGCTGGATTTGTGTTTTTTTTTATGTAGCTGCTGGCTGCTGCCTGTTACTGTTATGTAAATCATTATCGTTTCGAAGACGCTTTTAATGTGAAAAAAAGCTCGGTCGGTTATACATCAATCACATTCCAACGGGATTGTGAATGCGTTTTTCGAGTTCGATTGGTGTTCTCATCTGTTTGGTGTTGTGTGTGAAAAACTAAATTCATAATATTAAAAGTAAAAAAAGTGACACGTTCGTTGGTTCAATAAGTATGTATTTTGTTGGCAATCTGGAATGGCTGAAATGATTTTTATTTTTAATTTTTCATGATCTAAGTTCTAATGTTATTGTAATTAATAATAGTATGAAAAAAAAACACGTACTTTGTTAAGAACGTGCACGTAGAATGTTAAGTCATCCGATCCGTCGAGCTGATTGCGAGCCGTTTCCGTCCGATTATTGTATAATGATTGCGCGACGCTATTACAATGTGCCTCCGACCGGCGCGTATTGCCGGGGGCCGTACGTCGAATTAAAATCCGTTTGCCGTTCGGTCGTCGCGAATCTAGTGGATATTTCGCTTGCCGGAGCGTACGGGTAGCTTCTTATTAATTCTCATTCGTATTATGTTCGACATGTTCAATAATTTTACTCAAAGTTCTTTGCAAAACTCATTTACATATGAAATGCTGCTAGTACTGCATATATTTAAGCTTAAGCAAACCGTTTTGCTAATTTGTATCCAACCAATATATCTAAAAATGTATTCATTACCTATCTGCTTGCTTTCTTTTAACATTTCTTGGTTTGTTACCCTAACTCAATGTTATAAACATAATGAAATTAAATAATTTTAATCTTATGCAGAGATTTGTGTAATTATCTGTTACCTATATAGGTATTCTTACTGCTCTAAGATGTCCAACTGTAATTTAGTAGACATGCCTAGTACCCTATAATTTTGAATAATTTATATTATGATTCTTTGTTTAACTATAAATTCAATGTTCTATAACAACTTTTAAAAAAATATTCATGTTAATAAAATCAATGTATATTTTTCATGTTAAATATCTATATCTTGAATTTATTACTATAAATTATGAAAATATTTTTACACTTAATGCCGTGTTGTTGGTATCAAATTATTGTTTTTGTTGAACTGAAATAGTAAAAAATATTGATAGTTTATCAAAAGCACTTATTATATATCATAAATGATAAAATGTAACCTAAATTGATATTTTCTACATATTTAAAAGTAGGTATGTATCTAATTATTTTCAAATTGCTTTTAACCATTAAAAAGAATAGTAACTGAGTACTAAATATTATCCTATTATATCAAAATCCATTGAATTCCTTTCGTTCGGTGTTTTCATTTATGAGTCGCAACTCATCATCTGGGCGTATATGAATCCAAGTAATTCTGACAGCTCGACTAATGGTATGAAGTACGTCAAAAATTGTTCTATTACATATAATCATATTATTTAATGGCCATATTGTGTTACATGTAATAATATATTAATAACATTTACTTATTGCTTTTAATGTTTTATTATATGGTATTATGTAATGTTTTATAGAATTGAACATGTCCAGAAATGAAAGGCATAGAAGTGATAAGAGAGCTTCATCAAGTCGTACCAGATCTAAAGGTATTTTAAAATTCAAAGATTTTGAAATTTAAATACTTTACAATTGTGTTATTATTAATTCTAGAATCACCAAGAAGAGAATTGGAAAATGTTGTTAAGAGAGCTCGGAAAGATCGAGATCAAAGTCAATATTGGATTAATAAAGTTTTAGAAGCTGAAGAAAAAGATCCAAACAGGTATGCTAAATTTTTTTTATGATGTCTGTACTTTGTATTATATGTTGTTGAATTAGAATTTATCAGATTAACTGTACATTTAAATTTGAATATTAGTAGTTAAATTTATATATTCAGTTTATATTTATAATATAATGCTATACATATCTTGTCTTTAGTAGACAAGAAAGTTAATTAAGTTCAGCTGTTAAGTATTATATTTTTGACCAAAATACCAAATATAGATACCTAAATTTAATATTCAATTTTTTAACAATTTTACATTAGGTATTAAAAAAAAAAAGGTAGTTAAGGGGATAACACTCTGCTGTGGAGTAGGTATCAAGTGGATCTAGATCAGTGATTTTCAACCGGTGTGCCGCGAAAAATGTTATTAAATTAGGAAAATAGTGTTTTCAGCAAAGTTGCCGTAGTTGTTGTGGTTGTCAAGTACGTGAGTGTGCCGTGAAAATCTGTGATGTATAATAGTGTGCCGTGACCCAAAAAAGGTTGAAAACCACTGATCTAGATCATAGAGTAGGACTCTATGATGGATGTGTTAAATTTGAATGCAATGATAAGTATCATTGTCACCCTAGGATATATTATTTTCCACTGGATGGTGAAAAAGGTGTTTTATGTTTTAATGACCTGAATACCTCAAAATTAAATTATAAATAATTAGTATATTATGTATATAAATAATGATAGTACATCATTATTTTATTAGTACATTTTGGATTTCGTAAAAATTTTAATTGGTCAACAGTCAACTTCTTTTATAATTATTATAAGCCAAAGTTATTGAAAATCTTGTATTAAACTTTCAATTCTTAGGTACTTATACAACATTTTTTATAAATTATGATTATAAAATAATTTATAAACATTCATGATTTTGACGAATTTTGTCAATATTTAAAATTCAAACGCTAATAAAAAAAAAAAAAAAAAAAAATGTGCCTATGTATTTTTATAATATTTTAATAACTATAAGATTAACTCATGAGGAACTTATTCAAAAAAAAAAATTATCGACACTTATAAAAAAAAAACAAATATTTCAAATACCTACGAGTATAATATAAATAAGCCTATTTAAATATTTAAATAAGCAAAATATTTTTAAAATTAAATTATTTAAAGAAAATTCTATTCTGAATAACTGGTAATATATTCTTGTATATACGACTTATACTTTTTGAATAATAACAAATATTTAAAATGATTAGAGAATAAATCGTTATCGTTACATGATTTCGTAAAAATTTAAAAATTAGACACTCATAATATTTTTTCTATAATGACCATATTTTTCTCTAAAGCTATTTGAAGGAAAACTTTGTGTTGAATTTTTTAACCCTAGATAAATACTAAACATTTTATGAATTTTCAACTATAAAATTACTTGCAAATTTTTGCCATTTTGACATATTTTGTAAAAATTTGAACTTAAAACGGTTATAAAAAATTGTGAAACTTCTTACATTTGACCTATATAATTATGCACCAAAGATATTCAATTTTCTACTGGAAACCACCCTTGAAGTTTTAAATTGAAGCTTTATTTTGATAAGTTATGGTGTACATAAACACAAAAATAAAATATATATTGTAGAATCAATACATTTATTACTCCGTTCAGAATTTACAACACAGTGAATTGAGTTTTTTAACCTCTTCATTAAGTGCTTTATTTGTAAAAAAAAAAAAATATTTATCTTTAATTTTTTCCTTTTAGGTTTTGAAAGGAGTGCTAAATGTATTGATTTTACAATGATGTGTTTTTTTTTTTGCGTGTCTGTGTATACCATAACTTGTCAAAATGTTTTCCCATAAGTTAGGCTTACTATAATTATAATTGAACTGATTTTAGGGTATTCATGTCATTAAAACATAAACCACCTTTTTCACCACCCACTGAAAATATATCCATACAATGATACCTATCTTTGAAAGTGACTTACTATACAGCAGAGGGTTACTTCTTGACCACTCTTTTTTTAAATTAAATACTATACTATGTGATGTTTAATTTAGCAAACATATTATTTTATATATATGCATATAATTTATTTAAGTATATATTTATTTTATAGATGGAAACATTCTGGTTTCAAAGAATTGTACAGTGATCGAAGATCTAGGTCAATCAGTAGGCGTTCATCTAGTAGCTTTTCTTCTAGTTGTTCCCGTACATCTATTCGTAGATCTTCTTCCCATAGGCGACGTAAACCTCTTTCACGGTCTCCTGATTTAAGAAGATCACGCAGATCTTTCTCACTTAGAAGGGGATCTCCATTAAATAGACGCCGTTCACCATATCGAACAAGAAAGTCTCCTTTAACTTTGCATTCTAGAAGAAGACGTAGGTCTACCTCGGAGTCACCAACAGCCAATGGTTCACGTATAAGACGGTCTAGATCTTTAAGTAGAAGACGCAGATCTCCTTTACTTGGTCGTAATCGTAGATTAGGAATAACTTCACCACCTCCTAAAAGAAGAGGGTCTAAAAAACATGGTCTTAAACGTATTCGAACATCATCAGCTGAGGAGGTATATTTTTTTTAATTTTTTAAGAAAAACTATTTTTATGGCTATTATATTAATTAATATTTTAGGTACGTTCATCAAGTGTAAGTTCATGTTCAGATTCTCATTGTTCAGTATGTGAAGCTAGAATACCTGCTGCTAGACGTGAACCACCACCAGAGCCATTAGCTAGGCCAAAATCTCCAAAAATGTCTAGACCTGTTATTCCCATACATGAACGTTCTAGGTAATTAATTGCTTTTGTAATTTTTTGAGTTATTAATATTTTAATTTAATTTTAGATCAAGATCATTTTCAGTACCAAGGTACACACCTGTAGTAGAAGTAAGTTCTACTACTGGATTACCGAAGACTGGTCCAATTCCAGAGCCTGTAACTACTAAAACTAAACGTATCAAAAAAGTGAAATCGCACAAAAAGAAAAAATCACATAGATCAAAGTCTTCACAAATTGAAACTGTATACATAAATTATTTTAATATTAAATTTTATTTTAAAGTTTTACTAGTGTTTTTCTTTTTAGGCTGTTTTACATCAACCAACAATAAAAGTAGAATCTATGTCTGAAGAAGAATCTAGTGTTGGCGGTTCAGATATGCCAATGAGTTCTTCTTCTGGAGGACAATTAACATTATCTGAACGTTTTAGTAAGATGGCTCAAATGGGCCGTGCCCATGAGTTACCACAAAGAAGTCTTCGTGTAACAGCTGGTGACGATTTTAGAGTTGAAATTGGTTCACCTCCTCATCCATTTCCTACTCCAGCTTTAGGGTAAATATTAGAAAAACTAATTTAATTGCTAAAATTAATCATGTATTTTTATTAGGTCATTACCTGAGGGTACATCTATTGAAGATGTTAAAGGTCGTTATGCTTATTATAAAGATCAAGGGTATTTAGGTGATCTTACATTAACTGATTATGTCAAGTGGGAAGAATGGTGGTATAAATACCAAGATTGGTTAGAAGCAGAACGTGCGTATGATGCTCATTTGGATAGGTATAGAGACAGAAGATATAGAGATGAACCTCCTATATTCTGACATGAGAAAAACTCCATGCGTGGTCATCAGCAATATACAGAATCTGACGATGATGTGTAATGAAATATAGTAATAACAATTATTAACAGTTAAAAGTTATCAATAATAATTTGTGATCTGTGCATAGACAAATATATTAATTGTTGATATGAATTAATAATGACTTGAAATATAACTATATCACATTTGATACCAATAAACCTATGAATTAAGCAGCTTTCCTTATGGCATGCTTATAACTTTATAAATGTTTTTTACTATAAATATTTACCTAGATCATTAAGTAGGTAATCAAAATTGAGTTATTACAACGTATATTAATTTCTTATCATTTTTGATGAAATTGCAGCTTTTATATAGTAGATTTAATCTGAGTATTGTTATTACTTATTTGTAAACATGTAAATTACACATTAAGTGAAATTGTTATGTAAAAGTTAATGTGCGAAAAATTTAATGAGTAGATAATATGTTTATCTTGTATAACAAAATATTTGAGTCAAACCCGGAAACATTTTATTAATTATTAAGTTAAAACACACATATATATATATATGTATGTATACATATTTATATATTATATATATATATTTTCTATATTATATTTTTAATTTTAGTGAAAACTAATACCCAGTTGAATTACTGTTGTTGTTAAATAAAATAATGTCTAATATAATATTTGATATTTAATTTTTTGTTTCTTAATTCCCAAAAATATAATTTGTTCACATTGATTATTCTGTTTTATTTATTGAAATAAAATATTATATTAATAAAAATATCATGGTTTTACTTATACTTATCATAAAAAAAAAATTTTAAGTTATGCTACAATTGGTGCATAATATGATATAAAAAAAAAGATTAGTTATAAAATCAATTGTAGTTTATAGTTAATCAAGATTAATGAAAATATCAAATATCAGCACTGTCTGTTATTTGTATTATGTCTTGCAGTCAATATGAATTACTTATACAATAAATCAAGTAATTTAGTAAGTTTTGATTAAATATGAGTTAACTATCACTATTCACTATAACAATTTATAGATGAGAAGAACATTACATAACAAGTAATTTGTATTCAGTTTTTATTATTTTAAAATTCATTTTAAAGAAACATTTAGTAAAATGGTTATAAACTTAGATTTATTTATGGACCTTTGTATAAATAATTTTGGTTATTTTTAATATTGAACAACTTTTTTTGTACACATGTAGACTTGTAGAGGTTTGCTTTAACCAGTTTATAAATATTTACTACTGTAAGGTATTTATGTTTGAATTCTTCTATAAGAGGAGTAATATTTAATTAAAAGAATTGTGTAGAGTGACTAGTGAGTAGAAGAATGTTGCACCTACCACTTATGGGTATACTAAATTACCATTTTGTCTCCGGTGGTAAAAATATTGTAATAAATCGTTCATATTTTATTAAAATTCTTTTTCTTTTTTAAATAACATTTGCAAAATGTTAACAATTTGTTCGAGAAGTTATATTGTTAATTTTCAAATCCTTAGCATAGTTAAGAATCCAACTATATACAATATCATGATACTTCAAAATCTTTTGTAGTATTATTTAAAAGTCGAATGTCGTCTCGTTTAATATTATAATCGACTAACGAGTTGAAAACATATCGATTAAATTCGTCATTTCCACAAATGAGCCATAACGTTTTCAAGTTCTGTTGTTTATCGACTATTTTAGCCACACAATCTTGTGATATCCTTCCTTTAGTTATATTTTCGATGTACCAAAACGATTTTGATCGTTGTGACCAGTCGTGTTCCCTGGTCAGGTAAAGATGCACCGCACAATTCCAATAGGCCGCGTAATCGGCCAACTCCTTTCGCATCAGCACCCCGTCGAGAGTCTTACACGAGTAGTGCAGTCTCAGCAACGTCTCGCACTTGTCGTCGTCCAACGCGGAACCGATCAGACCCACGAAGGCGGCCACACCCGTACCGCCGGCAAACATCACGACCGAATCGTATCCGTCGTACCGCACGCCGCCGTAAGGCCCGCGGACCGCCACGACGTCGTCCACGGACATTTCCAACAGCCGGCCGGTGAACCGTCCGCCGGGATAGGCCTTGACGAGCACGTCGAACGAACAACCGTCATCGGCCACGGCCACCGGCGTGTACGGCCTGTCGAGGCCGTCCGCCAGCCGGACGTGCACGTGCTGCGTGTACGCGATCGGCAGCCGGCCGCTGGCCGCCGGCGTGGCCGCGAACGTGTACGCGTGTACGTCGTCGTCGCCGAGCGGCCGCGCCGAAACGATCCTGTACGGCATGCACTTGGTGGCCGACAGCAAATCTCGCCGCAGACGGTCGCCCTGGCCGGTGCGGCGCCGATGCCGCCACCGCGCGTACTCGCGGTCGTACACGTCGAACACGCATTCCGCGCACCCGTTACCGCAGCAGTCCGATTCGGACGGACGTTCCGGCGGCGGGTCGTACATGTCGTGTCGCGGTGGTTGGTGAGCGGATGACAACTGGCGGCGGAGTTTTAAAAGATTGTCGCAAAGGCTACGAACACGTCGCGAGACCCGAACGATCATGAGCATTGACGGTCGTTGGTCGACGTCGGTATTTTTTGTTTTACCAGTTATTAATCGTTTATGAACGTGAATCCAATTATTATTCCAAATTCCAATATCAAAATAACCAATATTATCATTTTTAATTTCTAATCTACTCGCTGTTATCACTGAACACGCTATCAAAAATTAAATGAAACTTTCGTAGACTTTAATGACTACCAGAGGCGGACTGGAACACAATTATTGGCCCACTATTCTGAAAAAAAAAAATCGGCCCCTAGTGTAAACCATAATCAACACCTAGCGTACAAAATCATTTTACCTCTTCATTCTATATTTTAGTTTTCAAATTTATCAATAAAAAAAAATATGTTTATACATTTGGATACTTTGATTTAAGTTTAATTTTTCTTTTTACTGATGTTCTCAAAAATAATTTATAAAAAGAGGTTTTAGATCATTGTTCAATAATATAAATTGAAACAATGAAACATTGTTTTTATAAATAAAAAAATACTTGCAAACGAACCAACTAATTATATTTAACTTTACAGTTCATATTATATAAAATATATCTGTATAGGTAGCATATAGATATTTGTAAATTAGTTAATAAATCTTGTCAACATGTCAAAAAAAAAAAACTCTTTCATCTTAAAATCAATGTTCTATATTTATCAAAATTATAATATCTTCCTAGAATAACTTTTTAATGCCTTCGGAATTAAATGCAAAAAAGTATTAAGTACGATTTTTTTGATTGTTAATAATAAATATAAGGTAATAAGGTTTCAATTATCTGGATCGAAAAAATAATGCAGGAATCAAATTAATTCAGTCTTTGAATAAATAAATGGATATATAAATTGTACACACATAATACCTACCTACATATTATAATAATTATAAATTTGTATAATTCTGCTAAAACTAATATAAAATTAATCCTTCTAAGTTGATTAGTTTTTAACTAATATTGTTAGTTTATAGTAAATAAAGACAGGGATTCAATGTAATATGTGAGGTGTATTTTTTCAGTGATGAATGCTATATAGAATAATATATATTTCAAGTAGGTACACAATTCAATTCAAGTGATCAATATTTTAAAATTTAAACATTTATTTAAACATTTTATGCTGATTTTATTATTTATACATTTTTTTGAGTTTTTAGATGAAATTAAGTTATTCAAAATATTAACACAAGTAATTTTATCAAGTTTAATTCAATACTCATCACTTAATAAGTTTGATTAGAAATTAATAAATAATTCTATGTAGAATTTAACGTAATCTTAATTTTATATATTTACATGTTTGGAATCAGCTTCGAGAGGATATTATTCATTAATTAAAACAATTTCCGATTTTTAGATCGTTTTAGTTTTTTACTATGAAATATATATTAAATTGATTTTTGTAGTAAGATCAACCATTAAACAATTTTTGGTTAATTTTTTTAGTGTATTATTATGATGAATTTGGGGTGGTTTTGGTTATTTATGATGGTTTACAACAAAATTAATTAATTTACTGCATAATATTTATTATTATTAATTATTACTAAACTTATTAAATACTACTGTATTATTATACAATATATAATATTATATCAAATTATATAAAAAGTGATAATTATTCTTTCCTGATATTTAACGCACAATGTATTTTATTTATCTTATGTGTATACGAGTTACCTATAAGTGTAATATTCAAAATAATAATATTGTAAAAAAATAACCAAATTTACGGATTGATGTAATTATAACTGATGTATAAAAAAAGCTTTAGCAAAAAAAAAGTCCTTGATATAAATAGTAATCGTAAATAAAATGTCTTCTTAATTTTATTCCATATTGTATACTTACCTACACATTTTAAAATGAAAATAAAA
>VUJU01003824.1:11822-22990 GCA_009835225.1 Aphis craccivora | reverse complement strand
AAATTGTGACTAACGATTTTAAATTTTTTTTAGCTACAATAAGAACAACTCATAAGGAACCTTGTATTAAATTTTCAAGTGTTTTTGGTCATCCAAATTTTTTTTATCGACACTTCAAACAAAAATTCTCATAAAAATCGAAAATTTCTATGGTCTATAAATAACTCAAAAAAAGTAAGTAAGTAAGTATTTACAGTGATTAGTTTTTGATTTACAACCATATAAAAAAATCGATATGTTCGAAAACTGGTTTTGCGTAAAAATTCCCGTTTTTCTGTTCCTTTTTTAGGGTTTTTCCTGACGCTTTTGAAAACTATTGGAAATTTTTTACTATTGACCCCCCAAAGTACCAACTAGATTCACTTTCCTATCAGAAACAGGGCTCACTTTTTAAAATCGAAGCACTTTTACTGCTCCAAAACGTGGTGACAGACACAAAAATATAAAAAAAAAAACACACATCATTTTAAAATCAATACATTCATCACTTCGTTCAGAATCTAAAACATTGTTTATACATAATAGTACATCGAGGTCGAATGCTCATATATATCCTATATTTTAGTTTTAAAATAACAATTTATATAGGTAATTTTTTTAATAAATATATATATATATATAACGTGATTAAAAGTTTTTATTAAAAATTGAAATTCACTCATACCGTTTTCACTAGCACGATTGTTGTTGTAGACAAATTCTAATAAACATCAAAAAATGTATTTCATTTCTAAGCAATTGTAAACATCAATCAAGTATAAAAAAAAAAGAATTTAGATTTAGAATATAATATGAGAAATCAGTTTCATATAAAATTCAAACTAAAATATAATTTCAAATATTTAATAAACGCATTTATATCTATATATCTATGATTATAAAACGATGTTGACTCGAAATTATAAAAACCACATTAATCACGAGTTCTAAACTCGTAAACAGTACCTGTATAAAATGATTTTGTGGCAATGTGGCACCTAAACAGTAAACTAGGAAATAGTTAAAACTTTAAACAGTTTAGGAATTTAATAAATTTAATTTATATTTCTTGAACTTTGACAAACAAGATTTAATCTTTACCAACTCAACTAACAGGTTAATACCTGCTTACCTATATAACATCGGTCGTCGTCCATCGAGTAGCATACTGTTGTCTGTTATGTATTCGGTACCTACACCGTACATACTGTTAATATGTTATTAGATTTTTAGTTGTTTAACTTTATTTATAATTAAGCCGTATAATGTATAATGTATAGATAAATAACATAGGTAATAGGTATTACATATTAATATAAAGGCTAATAACAAAATAAAAAATAAAAATAATGTATGTATTATAGGTTAGGTTAGGCTAACCTACCTATTACCTACACAGTAAACACATATAATTTTATATTTATATACAAATAACGACATTACATATAATACGGATATGAGACATACGTAGACGTATACATAACACGAAAAAAATTTTCTCTGCGGATATTTAGGTATTTAAATTTTGTATCATTTCTCGAAAAAAGAAAGTATTTCTAACTGAATTCATAATCAAAATAACGAATATATTCAGTTCGATCAGGCAGACAATTACGACGGTTAGGCTTCAATATTATAATATTGGTCTGTCTGACCATCTATACGTATCTTGGAATATTGCATATATTACCAACCTATTTGATTATAATGATTATATAATTTCCGGTTAATCTACAGAATTTGTCATACTTTTAGCATTACCCATATTATACAAACATAATATATGGTGACATGACTACATAACTACAGTCTACAATTCATGTAGGGGTATAGTTGTGTGCAATGATATTTTAACTCTTTTCAAGTTTAAAAAGTAATTAGTAAAAATTGTGAATATTTACTAATTATATTAAAATACCTAGGTACTAAATAATATTAGTGCAATAATGACTAAATCAATTTTTGAAAATTTTAGATTTGTAATCCTTGTTATAAAGACTAAAATAGTAAGGTAGGTATATAGTTTAACAGTTACCTAATACCTATTGCTGTTAGTGAGTGCTGTTTACTGTCTTTCGGCTTTCCATATCTACTTTACAACAGTTTCTAGATGGTACCTAAATATTAACTTATAACTTTTTTTTTGTATTTTATTTGTTTTAAAAGATCTAAGCTAACTTATGTATAATTAACTTAAGTAATAACAAGAAAGTTGCTGTTAGAAGATATGGTAGAGAAGCCGCTTATTGGCGTCTGGTGACAGTGACACTCCTTAACTTATAAATTATGTAAATAAAATAAATTTATAAAATATAACAAATATGAAGTATGTATCCTATATAATTCATTAACACAGTTTAAATCAGTAACCAGGTAAAATCATCAGTCGTTCTCGGACTTTCGGTTGATTTATTTTTATAAAGTGAAATTCTCCAATAACCCATTTTTATCAATAAATATATTTTAACATACATGTAGGTACTCGGACTAGGTACATCAATTTTATAAATATTTGGTTTTAAGGAGTATGGGATTTCTGTTCTGTATAATAGCATAGATAGGTATTAAATATACTATATTTATATGATATATGCTGATAATAGCTATAGGTATCGAATATGCCTCGTTATTGAGATATTTAGTGTAGGTAATATATGTGTAAATTTGAATTTCTAAATTGATCTCAAGATATTCAATTTTATATTTTTTAATTAATAATTTGTTATCATTATTAATAGTATACAATAGGTTTGACCATTTTTCAAAAACAAATTACAAATACCTAATTAATTATTATCATTTCATGTTATAGCTATAGTTTATAGAATATAAGTCAATACCGATGTAAGTATCATAATGAACAATTTAAGTTACTAATTAATTATTAGCAATTGAAAAACAAGTCACTACACTGAAAATCTATGATTATTAATTCTTAATTTTGTAATAAAATACTAATTTTATGAAAGAATAATATGCAAAAAAAATATATTTTTTAGTATATTATAATGCGATTCAAAATTATAACATACTTATCTAGCAATTTTTCAAATAAGCAAATGTATGTAAATGTATGAACTTCCAGGACTAAAAAATTCCAGAAATTAATAATTTATACTTATATAGAAAACAAAAGAATAACACAAATATACAATTATAGGCTCATAATAATGCTAGCCATAAATTAACATTAAAAATACAAATTGTAGGTAAAATGTTTCTTATAATTCTTTGTTATTTAAATATACAAAATTATTTTCTACATAACTAAACTTTCACAATTACAATCACAGACAAAATTTCAAAATATTAAATCAATAAATAACCAACTAATTTTTATATTTAAGAATTAGTGAAATAAAAAATAAGCTACATATTATTTTTTAATTTAATCAGTTCTCATACATAATTGAATTTAAAATACTATGGTCTTACAAAATATAACATATTAAATAATGTTATAATAATTTATTAGAAATAAGCCAAATCATATAGAAAAAAAAAAAATATATATACAATAAAAATCTTAATAATAGTAATTATTATTCCATGTTAACATTAGTATAAGTTAGAGAGCCTAAATAAGAATATATAGGCTCTCTAGTATTAGTAGTTTGCAATTTATTGCTAATTGAAAATTTAATCATAATAATTAAACATATTCAAAATCAGGTTTTATAGCAGAAAAATTTAATTCTATATCAGTAAAAACTAAATAGTTATAATAATTGAACCAAACTTTATCATTTAAAAATCTAAAACCAAGACAATGGCACTGGATAAAATCCAACAGGTTTTGACATTTACCACGGTTATAAGGGCTCTTATACCCTTTACCGTGAGGAATAAAGTGCTCATAACGTGCAGCATTAATACGCTCATTAGTTGTCATACCGAGCCAAACAATTTGGTAGATTTGACATACTAACAGTATTGATACCCAAATTGAATGTAAAATAGCATTGATCATAATCCAACTGACCCATGAATCTAAAACGAGAACTTCCCAAATAACATAAAATATATTATAATGAAATGATTGTTCATTAAATTGGTTTGCCATATTTAGGTATCTTATGCTTCCAAAAATAATAAAACCGCATGCTACAAGTAATGTAATAAGATATCCTATAAAGTGTCGATGATTTGAAATACCGATGCAATTGTTCACCCAAGGACAATGATGATCAAACTTTGCTATACATCTGTAACATAAACACATTAAAAATACCATGTTCATAAAATTAATTTACTATTCTTACCTATTACAACTATTACAATGTTTTGATCGGATGGGCTTTTTAATCAAACATGTACTACAAAACAAATCCAAATCAAATCCAGTGCCTTCAGCCAGTTCAATGATAGCATTATATTGATCATTTTTAGTATTTGGTACATATCCTGGATTGCCATTCCAACTATACATAAAGTTGTACCATAATAATGATGTAGTGACAAAGAAACCAACTGAGCACCAGAAACTTGTAACGGGAAGTATCCAAAATATCCAAGTAACATACATCCAAAATTTTGTAGCAAAATAAACTGACACAGGCAGTGTTTGGGATACTGATGCATATGTACGGTTTAGTTTGTACATAATGAGATATCCAATAATCAAACAACATAATTTTGCTACATATATCATATGAGAGTCCAATATAAATCCAATTATGTAAAATGCTATAGAAACAATTATAATAGACATAGTTTGTTCATTTAATTTTAGTAAAATATTCTTTGGTTTCATTTTATCATCAACAATTTTTAGTGTATTCAACCCTATCCATACTTCTGATCTTGACTCATGAATTAAATTTAAAGCAGTACATCCTATTGAATTTTTAATGGTCAATGGTGATCCTCTCATGACTAGAATACTGATGGCTGTTGGATTCCGACTAATCAGAGCCCAATGAAGTGGTGTGTTCCTATGCACATCATCTTGTATGGACATAGAAGCACCGAGAGTAATTAAAAGTTTAGTTGGATCAAGTCCTAATGATTTATATGAACTCCACATGAGAGCAGTCATTCCATTTTTATCTCTCAAATTGACATCTACACCTTTGGCAATTAAATAGGCTACAATTGCTGTGAAACCAAGTTGTGCAGCAAGATGCAAACAAGCACGACCTTCAATATCATAAAAACACGGATCTGCTCCTTCACTCATCAATAATACCACAGCAGACAAATGGCCTTGCCTAGTTGCCCAATGTAATGGAGTTGCTCTTAGGTCACCTCCAACAGGGTCTACAGCTGCGCCTTTTGAAATAAAATATTTAATTAAATCAATATTATTATTGATTGCAGCCCAATGTAGGAGATAAATATTTTGAGGATCTGGTTTATTTATATCATAACCACTTTCAATTATTTCTTTACACCGATTCAACAATCCATACTGAGCAGCTTTGACAATATCAAATGTTTTTGCTTCATGGTCGGGAACTTTTGGTTTTCGAGCATTTGTTGCCTTTTTGGTAAATACTGGTACATTGTCTATAGTGGTTTTGGACGATGATATGGCACCACAACCATCCTGTATTAGACTAAAGTGGCCACATGACGAATTCATCATTCTGTAAAACTGTAATTGTCAAGAAACAGTGATATTTTTGCAGACCAGACGCTAGATACGTACGTACATACGTATGATTCGATTTTCAGGTACACTTACCTAGCGGTCTATTTCATCGATACATATTGAATAAACGTGTTTCAAGTGCTCGGAATGCCAGGCGCCAAACCCAAATTATAGTGCTACATGTACCACAAGGTTATCATCAGTTCGCTGGAGTACGCATTAATAGGCGGTTTTTCGTGCACACACGAAATTCGATATCGAAACAACGGAGGACGTCGAGACACTACCGATAATTATTATTAAATATTAATCCGAACAACTCACTACTAACCAGTAACAAATAATCCGAGCGGACAGTCGACTACTCAACTGACCGAGTGCCGAGAGGTTTTTGAACGATCGCAGGCTGCGACTTGCGAGACTGATAGTGATTTGTTGTTGTGTTGATAAGACGGACTACGGCGCACCAGTACCGCGGTTAATATCGAGAGGGCGTGCGTGCGTGCGCGGTTTGCCGTCTATATCGATCGTGACGTAGCACTGACCCAATTTCGGAAGCGCGGCATTTTTCGTATCCATCACAAACGCAAGCCACCCCTTATATCGCTCGACAAACGTAGTTACACACATGGGCACCGTGCACGTGTAGTAGTATAGCAGCACAGAATAAATAATAATACCATTTATTCTGTGGTATAGTAATTCCGCAAAAACTACCGATCATGCTCACCTCCCACAGGCCACAGTACATTAGTATAGTACTGAGCCGATCGGTTTTATTTATTAATAAAATATATTTATTATTATTTAATGTACGGATATATTTTGTACCGAGTCTGACTATGTTTTTGACACCTGCTAAACTGATTATTTAAAAATCATATTTTGAATGGGCCGCGTACAATAAATACTACAATATTATGATGGCATGATGCTTATACACCTATACTCCCTCCGATGTATAAACCTATAGTTGCGGCACTAAGTACTATATACTACTCATGGCTATATATATATTTAGCCACGATACTACTATTATAGTGGTAATAAGTATAAGAAAAATTTATATCGTATGACAAATTAAGTCTTGAATTTATAATTAAAAATAATATCATAAAAATCGCTATTAATTATTTACGTAAGCAATTTAGTTTTAATATACGTATCATTACTACATAAAATTAATAAGAAATAACTGTAACGTATAATATAACTATAACCATTTAAAATAATTTACAAGTTTAAATAAAAATGTGGTTATCTTTGAACTATAATTTTGTGAGAGATTAAATAATATACACCTACATAAATTTAATATTTAGAAATGTATAATGTATCAAATTTATTATAAAGATTTCTTAATTCTTACCCCCAACACAAACTTTGATTAAAGTTAAAGGAGCCATTGTACTAAAATATATTGCTTGAAATCTGTATATTGTTATTTTAAAAATATAGTCTGTATGGGAATACTGACTACTGTTGGGTACTTGGCCACTTAGAATTTAAAAGTAGTACCTTAACCTTACCCTCCATAATAGGTACGTATCTACTCAATATACGTAATAGACATTTAAGTAATAAATAATAATAATTAAATAACCTACAACTTACAAGCTTTACTGCGGATGAAACCAGGGAGTGATTTACTATTTATTAAGCATATTACAATTTAAAATTATGTGCCCCAGATTATCCCTCTCCATTAACTTCTGTATATATATTTACCATATCTAATAAAATTTTGATACAATATACTGGAAAATTTTTTTTGTAATTAATGCGTGTACGAATCATAAAATACAATAAAATACATAATACAAACTTAATATTAATATTAAAACTTAAATATTTTTATTTAATAAAACAATGAACATGTCTAAAATGTCTGAACATAATAACATCTACATAAAATTTAATTTCAAGAAGTAAAAATTGATTAAAAGTTTTTTTATAAACATTTCCTCGCTTTCAATTTAAAAAACTCATCGATATTCAGGTTGGTTATAAACTTGTTAATCTGTAATGTCATTTTCGATTGACAATATTTCTAAAGCATCTGTTCATTTTGTTGGCACAATGTTAATATGTTAATATTAATATATTTTTTTTATACACCATTCCAATAGTGAAAATTATCTTTTACAGGAACAATCGTCGGTTAGTGACAGAAATTAGTAAAAAAAAAAAATTAAAAAAAAAAAACAAAACAAAAAATAAAAAATAAAAAAATAAACACGTTTTCACATTATAAAATGCATATGCAGTATGATATTTGTATATTTTCAATAAATTAAAATTTAATTTCAACTTAAATTCTTTCATCTTTGAAATTTTTTAGAAGATATACAAAACTACAATATGAGACCATTTTTCATTATAGTCGTTTATTAATAATATTTTTAGGTATTATATTATTTCGTGTGGAACGTGGATTATATAGGTAACATTTTTTACATTTAACAACTGCTTGTAAATTCATAAATGACCATACTTTTATATAGACGAATCACAAAATCGTTTGAAGTAGGTGGGTACTACAATATTTCAAACATAGCCGTCATTCATATAATCTCTAAACATTGAAAAAAAATTTAATGCTTTTTCAAAAACATTTGGTTATATTATTTAATTTGTTTAAAAAATATTCTTTTTTGGTTTAGGAAATTCCTATAACGACAAAAATATTAACCAATAGTTATTCGTTACAAGAAGTACCTATTAAAAAACAAAAAATGTTATTATCAGCAATACACAATTCCATCATGTACTTAGATATGAAAATGAATTATAAATCACAAATAAAATGCTCAGAAATTATAAGTAATATTACATTCAAATTATATATTATGTTATAACCACATTGAAACGATTAATTTCTGTAGCAATAACATTTACAACAGTATATAATGTTGAATAACTTGTCGATTCGATAAATCGTTAGTCGATAACTATAAATTATATTATTGTCTACAAATTATAACCTTTTTTCTTTAAAAATATAACACGTACATATAGCAAAAAAATAAACTTTAAAATTATAAACTAAATTCCCTCTGTACATTATTATACTTAAGTATATTGCATTTTTTTCGTATATATTTTTTTTATATATTTTTGTATAAATAAAGTGTATAACTATCATAATCTATGCCAGTACAAAAAAAGATAAAACACAAATTCGGTAGATGGGCAGTTAGGGTATTGGGCACTCGTCTGCTCTCTTCGGTCTCCACTCAAATACCTGTATAAGTGCAGGTTATAAAATTATGTTGCAGTATTGTTGTTTATATTAATTTTGAAAGCAATAATAAATCATTTTAAGAATGATTCTGAGCGAATCCATTTACTGATATTACTTCGAAATTGTTCGATGTTTGTTGGTAGTTTTAAAGAAACTATATGTAATGAAAACAATTGAAAAATGATTTTTCATCAAAATGTTATACAGAATTGATTATCTATATAACTGTATAAAACTTTTCGAGTACTCCTACACGAAAAAAAAAATAAAAAAAGCCATAAACCAACACATGTCTCTCTTCACTCTTAAATTAAATTATTTAATATCGATATTATTATTATTATATTTATTACTCATGTAGTGTTATATCTTACATACAATTAAAATTTAGTATTTGTAGTCAATTTGACAAGCGTTCAATGGGGATAGACGATAGCTATATAATATCGAAACAGCCTATTTTAGTTTATTAAGTTTCTGAGGGATCAGAGTAGAGAAAAATTTGTTAGATAGAATTTCAAGACGTCTGCACACATAACGTACATTAAAGTCGTAATGGTTCTACTGTTTCAGAATAGAAAAGTCATAACTTTTAACAATAAAATTGGTAGTTATTAAAGATGTGGTAATACTATCCAACCTGCAGCACGATCCTTTCCATTACCGCCCCTACACGATGACCTACATTTAGCTATAATCTATTAGGTACTTTATAAACTACACGAAATCAAATATTTTAGTGATAATTAATATCATATCATGTACATTAAAAAAAGTGTATTACCTACGACTTTTTATGAAAAATAGGGGCTGGAATTAACATGAAATTATTAAGTAGGTACCTATCGATATTTATATTATATTAAAATATATTATACTTACAAACATACTTCACATTAGACACAGAAAATATTCTGTACAGCATACAAATATATAGGTAGGTAAGTACAATGTAATTATATTGTAAGTGTAATATAGACATAGAGTCGTATATCATATTATTCAATATACACTATATACACTACAGTACTAAACTATAATATATATATTATTTTTTTAACTTAATTCTTTATTTAGCAATCTGTTACAAATTTGAAAAATAATAATATATAGGTATAATAAAAGTATACCATGTACCTATATATATAGAAATGCTATACGCATGTAAGGCATAATTATATATATTATATAATATAAATATTGATAAGTACTCATCCGAACTAGGTTATAATATGCAATTAATCAGAGAAAACGATACGTATTATTTCATTTATTATAAGTACCTGTTTGATTATTTTTTTTACTATTCATCACAAGACAGGTAGTTTTTACTGTTTTTAGGTATTGTTTATAATATAGTTTTATATAAATAAAGTGGAAAAATAACATGAGTCGTTTTGCTGTTTATTGTATAGTTGCATGTATGATTGAGTGAATCGCGCCGTAATGAATATAGCTAGGAATAGGATTTATAAGCAACAGTACCTATATTTTTTTTATTCATTATTAATGAATATGATAAATTTGAACTTAACAGTAAATTATATTGTAATATTGTGTACACAAAAATGAATTTTAGCGTAAACGTGCGATGTGTTATAGTCTCTATTTGCTTAAGATATTTTATAATTTATTTATATAATAATTATAACTATAGTAATATACTATATTACGGTATTTTTAAACAATTTTTTTCATAAAACAATGCATTCATCAAATAATATTATACCATACATCATTATTAATTATTATTAAGTTATAAGTCAATACTCAACACTGTTGTACCTGTCATAGAATGGTGTAAATAGTAATTAATTAATAGTAACATGAGTAAATCGAAAAAAACTACAAAATTGGATAATTTTAAATATCTATATAGGTAAGTAGCTTAAAATGAGTTAAATTGTTTGAAAGTTTATCATGTCTAGAATATGCTAATATAAATATACTTGAAGAAAACTTCAGTAACTACCTATACGATTTAAAATTACAACAAAATAATAAAATCGATTTTATCGGTTAATATATAGTTTTGTAAAAATATTTGATAATTTATATTTAGTTTTAAACCCAAATCAAATAAAAATATTTTACTGGTATATAATAATACAGTAAATCCATCACAATCAAATGTTTTAAATCCTTATCTTAAGACTTAAAAACCAGTAAATATATAGTTGAATACATAAACCTATACTTTATATTATTATAATATACATATATACTTTTCACATAGGCAGGTATTTTATATTTTTAGTAGATTTGATCATGTAGGTATGTATAATAATACGTATACCTATATATAATATATTTAAGCCATAAATAGATAGAAATACTACATTATAATGTGGA
>VUJU01003824.1:0-11772 GCA_009835225.1 Aphis craccivora | reverse complement strand
ACTTAAAATAATTTATACCTACGTAATGTTTTTATCTGTAGACAAAAAAATATTAATATGCTTAACAGTGTATTGAACACGTTTATATTCACCGTCTAAACGCAAATTGAAAAGTACTATATTATAAATTATTATTATTACAAAATGCAAGTACATATTTTTGGAAGTTGCGCTGCAGGTAGTAACAGTTTAGTATAGTGTGGTCTAATTAAATTCAACTACCTATACAATAAAATAGAATATACACAGCACTTGAACATAATGAATAATAATAATAATACCTACTACCTAGTAATATTATACAAGCGTATCGTAATATTTGCGTTAAGTATTTAATATAATAAAATGTTCATAACACATTTTATAGTAAAACGTTATATCGATCTCATCAGTACCTACCTAACTATATACGTATAATACCTCTACCAGTCTACCCCTCAGGTGTGCTCGACAAATACACGACAACCCACGCACACACCCGTATCATAGATTGAACCAATAGAGGTAAACCAATATATAGACGCCGCGTGTGATGCCGGCCAACTTTTACGATCCAATTATTACAAAAGTTTCCCGGCAGAAAAACGGCGAAGTTTCTTGCCGGTCTGCCAACTCTGTCCGTATATTGTATATTGTTATATATACATATATATCGCGAACAGCGTGCGATACCGCAGCAGCAGTCATAGCATAAAACACAAACTTATATATATATATATTATAACGATGCGCAGTACGTTAAAATGTTATGACCAGCCGGCATACATAATAAAGGTATATGCGACGACGACGGAGGCATTACATTTGTATATATGTATATGTCAAAAGGCGCACGTCGGTTTTAATTGATGGGCCTCGCAGGTTTTGAATGGAGTCGCACTGCCCTCCTCCCTGCCGGTCCGCTTTTCATTGACCCATATTCGCCGTGTACGACAGTTTTCCGTGAATATACGCACACCCTCGCCTTTTACTACTACGCTATGCGCCGCACGCCAAACGCACCCCCCCTCGCCAGCAACGGCGGTAGTAGTAGTAGTAGTAGTAGTAGTAGTAGTAGTAATGGTATAGTGGTCCAAGGGTAGGTACTTATGTATAGGTACCTATATATATATATATTGTGTACGTTTTTTCAAACGTTGCCAACGTCGGAGCGACAGATTTATACTGCACACATGGTTTAACGCGCAAACGACGTAAATAATAATATTATAACTATACATTTGTATGTATTATAATAATATGGTGGTGTGTAGATTTGTTTCGTTTACGACTCGCGTATACGCAATATATTACGTTTTCGTGTACATATTATTATTATAACGCAGCGTACGGCGTTGTGTATCGAACAACAACAATAATAATATTATAATATTATAATATTACTATTCGTACAAAACAGTCTCTCAAACCCTCGACGGGCGCGTTCCTGTGCCGCCGACACGCGTGGCATAATAACAATATATCGTACGGGCACGATAAATACCGTGCGCGGGTCGTGTCTGTACGCAAGCGTACAGACCCTGCGTAAAACGGAGCACTGTTGGATGGGCGTCCTGGAAAAATCATTTTTCCACGGCGCGTACACGCTCCCCGGCAGGGCGACGGTATAGCGTTTTACGTGTTTTCGTCCGGGTCGAAGATAATATCGCCGTTGCGGGAAACAAAAAAAAAAAAAAAACAGATAACGCGTACAGCAACGGACTCGCATGACACCGTCATCGTATGATACATCGCACCGAATCAGTGTAATGGTATATACCTACGATTAGACGAATAATCGTTGCAAATGTGTGACAGGGACTCAAGTTCGGGATGTTTCTTCATATCGAGAAAGGTCGGTGATGATGTGTATAAGCGTTTCGCGCTTTTTTTCGCAATTATAGTGCAAATATAACATATAATATGAATCTTGTAAACGACATATTCGGAACGATCCCTGTGTAATACGATATTATATTTAAATATTGCAATGTAATCAAAGAGAGATCGAGAATATAGAATGATACTGCTCGTATCACAAAAAATGAGGTCAAACAATATGATTGATCTACCCGAAACTATTACCATTAAATATATGTTGAAATCACAGTAAACACAAATAAAAAACATGATATGCCATTATTGTTTTATATATTTAAAGCAAATATCGTTCGACTTTTCAAGAAAAATAAGTGGCTATACCAAACGTTAAACTTGTGTTTTTTTTTCTTTTCTAGGGCCGTGATCGAGCTCAAGACTTGGCCACAACATCCAGACATGGCCAACAGCCATTGCCGGCTGGGACAAAAACTAAAGATGCCCTGCCAGTGGTCTTACAGAGTGATTTCCGAAAAGTAATTCAATTTTAATTTTAATATATTTATAACTTACAACAGTTTTTGAACATTCATTTTTATTTTTTAGTTAAGCGGGATTAGTAAAGAAGATTTTCGATTAATTGATACCATTGAAAATGAGTATGATGCAACTACAGCAGCAGCACTTGATGCAGTACAGCGTAGAGGTGAAATGGTTGTCCGAATACTGGACCCGAGAATTCACCTCACTAAAACTGCTACAGATGCAGCTAAAAAATTTCTAATGCTTCAAGTAAGTTAAAAAAGGCATTTATTAACAAACATATAACAATTTATTTATTATATGATTTAAATGGTATTATTACAGGATTCTAACCATATAGTTAATCTTGTTGAGATAATAAAAAGACCTGGGCAGACTTTAGGTTTATACATTCGAGAAGGTAACGGTATAAATCGTCACGATGGTCTGTTCATTTCTAGATTAGCTCTTGAGTCGGCAGTATATAACAGCGGATGTATACAGGTAAACAATTTTATAAATATATATACGTTATACCGATGGCGTGCTCACATTTTTAAAATAAATTGTTATTGTTTTCAGAGCATATTATAACAAACAATTTTTGTGTTTTTGCATTTACCCACAGGTGCTATAATTAGTTATAATAATACATCAATAATCATATGTAAGGAGAATTTTTATAACATGTTATTAATAACATCTTGGCGTAAATTATTCTGTACTAATATTGGTAAACGAGGTTTCATTACATTATTATCACATATTTTATTGTTATCAATCTACTCATTAACTTTTATGAAATATTAAAATTCATACAAAAAATAATATTGAAACATTAATTTTTATTTTAACAATAAAATATAAATAAATAATAATTATACAGTATTTTTTTTTATTATAAGTTGAAATCTATAGACAAAAAAATAGCAAAAATGAGGGGTGGATTTTATAACACCATAATCGGCATAATCCTTCCCCTCCCACGTGAGCACGCTCCTGTGTTAAAAGTATGTCGTACACCTGCATAATATGTTGTCTCTGTGACTCTGTCTTACAGACATACGACATAGGAAATCTTCGTTCACCAGTTTCAATAATGTGCTTTTAGTTTTGATATTAGAGTGAATTTACCTATTATCAAATTGTCAAGTAAGAACATTATACTCAATCGTTAGTTTTTTATGATATTTTAATTTTTAAGTGAATTATGAGCATTTTTAAATATTTAATTTTTATAAATTCATAACTCACTTAAGAAATAAAATATCATAAAAAACCAACGAGAAAACACACATAATATTCTTACCTAAAAGTTCAAAAATAGGTAAATTCCCTCTAATATCAAAACTATAAAAGCATACTATTGAAACTGAAGAATAAAAATGTACTATGTCATAAGGGTACAAGACGAAAACAACACATGCGGGTGCAACGTCCCCTTAATACTATAAAAATATTAAAAACACGTGTTTTTAATTTTTATAAAATTTAGGTTGGTGATGAAGTATTAGCCGTAAACCTGGTAGACGTTACTAGAAAAGCCGTAGATGAGGTTGTGATCATAATGTCGATACCTAGACGACTGGTATTAGCTTTAAGACAAACAAGAGGTATTCATCGAGCTTCAGCCAATGTTTCATTGGCCTCTGCTATGCCTAGTCATCAACCTCCAGTTGTTGTGATCAAAAAGGATATAAGTAGAGAATCAGATGACCAACATGACGACGACGATGATGATATGCATATGAAATCATACATGACTACAGGGTGAGAACATTTAAAATAATACTATAAAATATAAATATATGAAAAGGTAATATTAAGAAATATTTGGATCATACAAATTTTTTCAAGTTTTAATAAAGTATACATTAGGTAGATAGATTAAAATCACTACGATCATATTCATTTTTAAAGGGGCGATAAAATTGAATCATAATTTATATTAACAACATTAATAAAACATAATAAATCCAAGTTAATAAATAATAACATCTTATTAAAAATAATTATAAAACAAATGTGTTAAATAAACAAATTATTCAGTGAATTAATTAAAAAATAATTTATTTTTGATGTGACTAACCACCAAATAAGTCACAATAATTTAATTATTTAGCGATTTCTAATACATATTATTTATATATATACGCTACCAGAAATGTTGACTTATAGGAAAAAATAACAATTCCTAATAGCGGAAAAATATAATATAATTACCTATATACTAGTATACATTAATATTTCTTTACAAAAATAGTATAATTTTCTTTTTTTAGGTATTTTAATTTAATTTGTCTAATTACTTCCATAAAATATAATTATTAAGGGGGCTGAAGCATGTTTTAAGGAGTATTATTTAGGCATTTCTTATTACATAAACATAACATTTCGGCTATGTCAATGCGTGAAAAGTAAATGAACATTAGTGAGTGTAATCCAATGCATTTTTCGCGACGAAATTTGAATTTCAGATTTACGATAATTATCAAAATAAACCATGCCGCATGAGAATTAGTCGGAAAAAGATATACTATTATTTTTTTATAATACTACTATAACAAATAAAAATAAAAATAAATATTCATTCATAATATAGTTGCGTCGTACCCGCATCATAGAAAAATTAATTTAAATAAAATAAAAATTAGTTACCATTGATATTATTTTGCTGTATTTATTATTATTTTTGATTACAAATCTTAACAAACAACAACAATAATAATACAAAAATGATGTGAATACTCGTATTGTAATAATTAATTAATAATTGATTCTTCAAAAAATATTCGAGGCAACAGGTTTTCTAAATAAATATTTTTAATTTTAATTTTGTTTTCCGAAAAACTGTAGTCACGTTTTCCCAAACATCAAATGTATATAAATATAGTATATACATACTAAATTATACACCACAATGAGTACAGCACATAATATATAGGTATCCATAAACTTTTTATATTTATTTTAGATATTCAAGTTAATTATTAAAATAATAATAATTAAAAAAATTATACATTTCCTTAATTTTAAGACTTGTATACTTATTTTAAACAATCAAGCAATTTTTTAATATAAAAATATAGTAATAATATAGGTAATGCATTTTTTTATATGTAGGTATATAATTTAAAAATTTTAATATTTTCGAAACTTTCGTGACATTTAGAATTGCTAATTTTAGCTGTTGATCTGCAAGCACACCTGTTTGTCTTTTGCTTGAATTTTGTTTTAAATTGGCATTGAATATATCTCTGCACTCCTGAATTAAATATTAAATTAAAAGTTAAAAAGCGACACGTGATAACATTGCCTATAAACTATGAAGATGATGACATTTTCCAGACAATAATATTATTTTCTTATACTATTAGGAATTTTTCATCATCTCCTACGAATTGCCGCAATTTCCTAAATTTTTAAAATTTCCGGTAACATAATTGTAAAATACGTGTAAAATAAATATACGTTGCATTACTATTTATTATGCTATTTATTTATTTGACCATAGTCCATATAGTAGTTCGAGACACAACTTTATAACGAACACTGAAAAATAATATTGTACTTACATTCGCCCAGGTCGGCCGCGGTACATTGCATTATATCGATAAGCGATAACTTAACGATCAGTACCATACATATAATAATAATAATATACAAATATATAATATAATATAATAATATTATATACACGTGAAAAAAAACGCATTTTAGAATATTTTATGACAGTCAAAATGAAACAATATACTATATATATATATACTATGATCATATAAAAAATTAAACAAAGATAAAATTGAATAGAAGAGTAAATCAAAGAAATAAAGAAAACATGAACGAACAACGACGAAGAGAATCTAGAGGAAGATCACAATCTCAACTTGCCTTGGATTCAAATGGTGATATTTCCGGAGATCTCTATTACAATTCTCGGCCTCCGGAATCAAGAAGACAAGTATCTACGGTATTCTCGTTGACTATTCTATGATTACCTAAAAACAACTCGCTACATTATAAAACTTATATTATTTTACAGCTTGACCGTCGTAATAATTGGTCATATCAGCCTCCTCATCCACCAGTTTCTAATGAACAACCCAAATCTCAACATTTTCAACCGTTTGATAAAGCATATCCTAAAACCTTAGAATCATTAGCTGAAAAGGTACATCCATTTTGTCCAGGTGGACAGTCCTCAACTGGCAGAAGAATGTCAGCAACAACTACACAGCAACAATATCGCCGTAATAATATTCCAAGATCTGGTTCAGATCAGTATCTACCTAGATCTGAATATGATTATGGAAACAGTGAGTTAAAAAAAAAATATAATTATCATGTTTAATTCGATATTTCGTTAATGATTTTTCTCAAAAAATATATTAACACCGTTTTAGGACCATATCGACAATCGCAAACGCTAATGAGATCTGGACTTAGAAGTAGTGCTGGCGCTGGATCCGGTACACGTTTAGTTTCTCAATACTCGCAAGGCTCATCTAGAACATTACCAAGACACCTAGATTATGCATCAGATACTGAAGCAACCAAAGTAACTTCTACATCTCCATATTACTACAGAGGTTCTTCTCAAATATCAGGTATGATCAACATTTCAAGTTGGCTATAATAAAAATATTTTAGTAATAGCTATTAAAAAAATATTATTATTTAATTATTTCGAAATAAATATTTATAGGCGTTTCAAATATATCGAGATTGCAAGGAAGTGCCACAATATCTAGAAGTAACTCTCTAAGGTCGAATTCACTTCCAAGAGATATTCGTACCCCTCGTACCCCACTTTCATCTCTTAACACAAGGTAGTTGGCTATATTGTATTATAATGCATTGCTTATTAACATGTATTTAAATTAAAAATATTTTTCTACAATACTCATTAATAATCCAATTATAATGTTTATTTTACAGCTTGAGAGGTAGCTTGAGGCGATACAATACACAAGACAATCCTAAAATATCATCTTCTCTGTTAAGTGATCATGAAGATAGTGATGGTAACCTCAGTGCTCCCGAATTTCAAATGCGACGTAAAAATCGATTAGTCAGCTCTCCTAGTGTATTTACAGCTGACGAATACAGAGCGTGGATGAGTAGAGCACCGTCGACTAGTGCTATTTATGATCGTATACGAAACGTTTGTGACCCATCGTTAAAACAACAAAAAGTACAAAGATTCACATTTAGCGCTGAGAACCTACCGGAAAGAACTAGGCATTCGGAACTGATGAGTTATTCTGGAACTAATGCAGATTTAAGACCATTTAGAGGTCTTGGGTCTCCAGCATTACCTTCAGCAACGACATCAACATTAGACAGACATACTAGAACGTCATCACTAAGAAGAATTCGACATCTTTTAGAACTCGAAGCTAAACATTTGGGTCGACGTAGTCCATCATCCACTTCAGATTTACAAGCTGACAGAGCTCGAGTGTTGGAAATTAATCCAGCTGGTAAATTTTTAACTATAGAAAAGATTGCAGTGCATTTTAAGTTAAATAATATATTTTTTTTTCGTAAATAGAGTTTTTAAAATACAAGTTTGAAAAAACTACAGTAGACAATGCACCACCTATAAGTGGTTTATTATGGGTCCATTTACTGGCTGGCAGAGGTCTCAGAGCGACACCAACGACTGTATTGCCAGGTCAGCCTACAAATGGTTGGTATAGTTCAGTATATTTATTTTAGTCAATGAAAATTAGTACCTAATACCTATATTATTTTTAAAAACAATTATTATAGTTATGGCAACTACTGGTAGTTCGAGAGACTTGTACTGCGTCTTGGAGTGTGATCGCGTACACAAAGCCAGAACTGTGGTGCGAACTGGAGATCTAGTTTTTGATTGGGATGAAACATTTGAATTGGATCTTTTATCAAATAAAGAATTAGACTTTTTAATATACTCATGGGACCAACAATACAGACACAAATTATGTTACAAAGGATCAGTACATCTGGCATCTTTAGTTAGAGATAGTCCCGTACATCAATTAGCTTTAAAAATTGAACCTCGGGGTACACTATATTTACGGCTAAGGCACACCGATCCTTACCAAACTTTTATCAGAAAAACCTTAAGAACTTCAACCACACTACCACCAAGAACGAAAACTGCTGGACTTTTTGGTATGTAATTTAATGTATAAGATATTTTATTATTATTACTCTTATAACATTCGTTACGGTTATTATTATTTCAAAACTAATTTTAAAATGTATTCAATAAATAAAGGTGTTGATCTCGAGTCAGTAGTCACACGCGAAAGTGGCGCAATTTCCAGTTCTTTATCTTCATTAGCACAAGCACCAGCCACAGCATCCGTACCAGTCATTGTTCGAAGATGTATTGAAGAAGTCGAACGTAGGGGTTTAGACATTATTGGCCTTTATCGACTTTGTGGATCCGCTTCTAAGAAACGGATTCTCCGAGAAGCTTTTGAACGCAACCCGAGAACTGTGGATTTATCGCCGGACAACGTCCCCGATATTAACGTAATCACAGGTAAATCCAATAAAAAATATATTATTGTACAACTATTTATTTATAATATTTTTCGATTTTAGGTGTATTAAAGGACTATTTGAGAGAACTTCCCGAACCACTCTTCACACGTTGTCTGTACCAAATGCTTCTTGATGCGTTAACGGTATTGTTGCCTGACGATCCACAGGCCAACGCAAAATTGATGTTATCGATTTTAGATTGCCTGCCAAAGTTGAACAGAGTATGTTAAAGATATTTAATATTTATGCTTGATTATAATAGAAATGTAAGACAATAGTTTATTTTATTATAATTAAATACTTGTTTTTTTTTTTTTTACATAGGCTACATTAACATATATTATGGATCACCTGGCACTTGTTGTGTCGCAATCCTCGCGAAACAAGATGTCAGCACAAAATCTATCTATATGTCTAGCTCCTGTATTAATGGTCCAAAGCGAGGTGAAAGAAAAACCGATCGATTTCCAACAACCTGTGAACGTGTTACGATATTTATTAGAGATTTGGCCAACTAAATCAGGTTAGGAAAAGTTTATTTATACGGATTTCGTTAAAAATCACACAAAAACAAACTTGCAAGCTATACATATTTCGCTCGTGCAGCACAAATTGCTGTGGTATAGTGCAGTGGTCCAACACCAATCGTGCGTATATGTATATAATATTATATATCTTCATCTATACCTTTATCGAAATAATCACTTAAGGTGGAGTATACAACTACTAACTACGCGCCCTAATACTTGATAATACTTTACTTGTTTCAACAAATCTACTTGTTTTAAAACTAAATACCTATGAGTATGTGATTATAAAAATATGTTGTTTTATTTTCATAAAAAAGATACTATTTTGTATTTTTTAAATGTTGATTATTATTCAGTTTTTAAAAATGTTAAATGATATAAATTTTAACACATTTAGTTGATTTATAAGTGCATTTAAACAAGTATATTTTTTTATTAGATTTAGTATTCATATTTTTATAGTTTTATAGTGCATTGAATTCGCAACCCTACACAGAAAGAAACATTTACTAAATACATTTATTTCATATTTGCTAGAATTTTAGGTAATAATACTATTTTTTTAACCAGATATTATGCTAGCTATAGTTATTACTTTTTCTAACATAAAAAAAATTATATTTTTTCCTTTGAAAATTAAGCTCAAGTGCCTATTTCAAATTTTTAGTGTAGAGCTTTTCACTTTTTAATTTTAGTGAATAATAGTAGTAATTTTATTGTTGTAATATTCAGTTGAAAGTACAAATAATATAAAAACGGTTCTAATCCCACCTCAAGAGTATAGGCCTATTAATATTCTACTTACTCTGAACACAGCTTATGTACTGTATGGTTTTAGGCATATTATATACCTATAACACGATGATTGTGTAAAATATTTTTCACCACTTTACAAAAACAACATATATATAATAAAATTATACATATTACATAATTATGTATTAGTTGTCCCCGTAAACTTCGGTCCGTAAACAAATGCAATCTCGTATATATGATTCAAATTTAGTTATTCAATTCGTTATTCAATACTAGTTGTACAAAACTTAAAAAAAAATATATTTAAATGCAACTTTGATTTGATTCGATTTTTAATACAATAGTAACACTTCATCACACTTATTGCGTTTGATTTACATTAAAGTTTTTATTCATTTATTTTGATCGATATAACTGCAACAATATTTAGCAGTAAAAACGCACATATTAGTTCGTAGTTATAGGTACTTCACTTATTGAGTTGTACTAGTTGTACGCATAGACATAATAATAATTATTATTATTATGTCTATGGTTTTACGCAAATATACGTTTTTACTCGCTTCAAAATGGTAAAGCTTCGTTCTGTGTCTCTGCGTGGTGGTAGACACTGTCATTGTCCAAGTATCTATAAAGTCATAGATAAAACTATACGAATAAAACTTAATCGACTTTTTAAAACTTATTCCTTCTTTGATTGTCGGCTTCTCCGATCCACCGTATAGTAACGCCAGCCCGCGCTATTACTTAGTTTTCGCTTAGCGTTCTTTCTGACTTTTTTCTTTTTGCTCGGCCCCTATAAAGGTCGTAGCTCGATGTTAAATTATACAGCCTATTCGACCGGTAGTTTCAAAAATTAAAATAGCTTCAGACAAAAAGAAAAAAACAAACAAACGAGCTCTTCGGCTTTATCATAGATCATTATTTAGTATAGATAGATATATAATAGATTAAAATATATCATACGATCCTCTCTTGCCACGGGTTCGCGAGCATTGTGAACATTGATGAGCCCCGACCATGTTTTCCAGATAGTTCGGGAGTGTTTGCCGCCGTCGGTCGTCAACGGCGTTACTCGGCCCCCGCCGCTGCCCGCGAAGCCATCATGCGTGCCCGCTGTGCCAACAAGGCGCGTCCCGCCGCCCGTAATTGTAGCGTCGCCGACCAGTGACACGGCCACGTCCAGCGACGACGACACGGGCGACGACGACGACGGCAACCGCGGCCGCGACGGGACGGCCATCGAACCGCCACAGATACCGGCCAGGTCTAACGCGCACCGGCTGACCAAGGTGGCGGCGCCGGATCCCGACGAGAACGCGGCCGAGACGCCCAGCTCGTCCACCGGCACGGAAGACTCGCAGCGCGACGTGGCCGAGGCGGACGAAGAGAGCTGTGGCGAGGAACAACTGGAACGGAGACCGCGAGTAGTATTGCAGCAGAACGCCAACAACGCCGTCAAGCACAACGCTATTAACAATAATAGTAAAAATAATAATAACCGTCAATAATGTTGTGACAATTATTGTATTATATAAACAAATATTAGAGAAAAATGTTTGCCAACTTTCTACCCAGATAATAATAATAATAATAATAATTGCGTTTTGTTTGGAGTTCCTTAGAC
>VUJU01003823.1:0-23003 GCA_009835225.1 Aphis craccivora | reverse complement strand
TTTTTTTTATCGACACTTCAAAAAAAATTTCTTAAAAAAAAATCGAAAATTTCTGTGGTCTATAAATAACTTAAAAGAAGTCAAAATGTTTTGAAAATTTGACTGTATATATATAATACTGATATAAATATTTGGTGAAAATTCAAGTTTTTACAGTGATTAGTTTTTGAATTACAACCATATAAAAAAATCGTTTTGGTCAAAAACTAGTTTTACGTTTTCCTGTTTTCCGTCWTTTTTTTTTTTTGGTTTTTCCCGGCGCTTTTGAAAACTATTGGGAAATTCAAAAAATGACCTCCCCAATGCACCAACTAGATTCATTTTGCTACAGGAAACCACCCCCATTGTTTGAAATTGAAGCATTGTTTCGACACTTTCTCGTGTACACAGACACAAAAAAAAACACACAACATTGTAAAATCAATACATTCATCGCTCCGCTCAGAATCTAAAAGAGTGGTCAAGTAAGTATAGGTAATGCTCTGCTCTAGTGCGGTATAATAGGTCACTAAAATTTATGTATTTAATTTGAATCCAATGATAGGTACCATTATATTAAACGAAATACGATACCAAACGAAGATGATTTATCAGCCTAGGCCCTAGGATATAATTTCCAGTGATTGGTGAAAAAGGTGGTTTATGTTTTAATGGCCTGAATACACCAGAATTTAAGTTCTTTTATAATTATTATAAGCTAAACTTATAGAAAATCTAGCATTGAATTTTCAACTTTTAGCTACTTATACAAAATGTTTTGAAAACTATTGGGAAATTTCAAAAAATGATCTCCCCAATGCACCAACTAGATTCATTTTGCTATCGGAAACCACCCCCAAAGTTTGAAATTGAAGCATTATTTCGACTCGTTCTCGTGTACACAAAAAAAAACACAACATTGTAAAATCAATACATTCATCGCTCCGCTGTGAATCTAAAAATTGTGTCTGTGTATTCTTATAATTTTTGAATCACTATAACCAAAGGTGACAAGTTAATGAAAATAATTAACTCAAGTTAAGTTCAGTTAAGAGGATACAAGATCAATAAGTTAAAAGTTAACAGTTAACAAATTATAAATTTAACTCGATAAGTTAAAAGTTAATATGAGAAAATATATTAACTTAACTCAGTTTAAAAAAAGTTAATCTATTTTTTTAAATTAGTATGCAAATCACATAAAAAGTGAATGTTATTTAAATTCATAATATTGTCTATAAATATAGAACGGCATAATATTAATTATTATCATGTATTTATTATACACATCTATAAGTATATAATTTATATATTAGTTAGTGTTATTATAGTATTGGATATTTTTATTTTATACTAATATAATAATATTTACGTTTAAACGAAAAATTTCAAAATGTTCTCAACTTAATGGATTTTGTTTTAATCAACTGTGAAAAGCTAAGTTATTTCAACTATAAATTAAACTAGTTAAGTTCATAAGTTGATTAGTACATAGTTAAGTTAAAAAGTTAAAAAAAATTAATTTTTTAACTAGTTAATGCCCACCTTTGACTATAACTTATAACTATAATACTAATTTATGACTAATTTTGTATTAAATTTTCAAGTATTTTGACTCAGCCAAAAATTTTTTATTGATATTTATGTAAAAAATAATAAATAAAAACGAACATTTAAAATGCCTATAAATGGCCTTAAAATAAGGTTGAAAATAAATTATGCATAGAAAATATAACCAATCTAAATAACTGGTGAAATTTTCAAGTATACTTTACACTTTTTGAATAATAACAAGTATTAAAAATCGTTTGAAGATAAATCGTTATCATTATGCGATTTTTAAAAATTTAAAATTCAAACCCTCATAACACTTTTCCTATAATGACACATGAGTTTTCTCTATAGCTACTTGAAGGGAAACTAAGTGTTGAATTTCTTAACATTTTATATAAGTTTAAAATTTTTTATGGTTTTTCAATTGCAAAGTTGTTTGCAAATGTTTGTGATTTTGTCATATTTTCTAAAAATTTGAATTTTAAACGCTTATAAAAAAAATTGTGAGTAACGATTTTTCAATTTTTTTTTAACTACAATAAGAAACCTTGAATTTCAAAGTTTTTTTGGAATTCAAATTTTTTTAATTGACGTTTCAAAATCACATGAATACCAAAAAATTAAATCGAGTACAAAAGATGCCAATCTAAATGTACAGTAAGTTCTTTCATAATTATTATACCTAAACAAATTGATTTCGTCGAGAACTGGTTTGTGTAAAAATTCCGTCATAGTTTTTTTTTCCCCAATTTTTTTTTTTAAAACTATTGGAAAATTTTTGGACTTCTATTACCAAGGATGATATTCACTTAATCGTCGTTACCATCTCCAAAGTTTTTAATTTAAGCATTATTTCGATAAGTTGTGCTGTACACAGACACAAAAAAACACATTGTAAAATCAATAAATTCATCACTTTGTTCAAAATCTAAAATAATTAGACAATAAGTCAATAACAATATGGAATTTTTAATGACCAGATATAGTAATAGAACTTGAACGTTTTAAGGTTTTTACTTTTTACTGCCACAATGCCACAAATTATTGTAAAACCTAAAAATATATTATTTAACTATGAAACGATGTAATTATTTATTCTAAATTAATCATTCAATATCAATTTTAAAATTCCTGTTCAAAAGGCAATAATAAATCTACTTTATAGTTTCATTATTGTATATTTGTATGGGTAATAAATTTATAGATAATAAAATTGAACATTATCACATTAAACAATTTCAAGATATTATAACAATAAAATATTGAACACTATATTTTTCATTGTCATTTATTTAATACAGATATACTAACATATTTTTAATATTCGTTATTGTGTATTCTAACAAGTTCCTACTAACTTGTGTCATGTGTAAGCGAGCTCACGTTACTTTATCACTAATCACTATTGTATAGCAAATTGACTTAGCAATCATCATAATTATAAAGGATAATTTTGATGTTTTTAAATTATTTCATTAGAATAATGTACTATACGTCTATTCTCGTAAAATGTAACAGAATATATAGTATATACCTACAAATCATTACAATATATATAAGTATATAACTACGTACATATAATATATAAGTAATTTGGTAAAAATATCACGGTTTAAACATTTTGGTTTTATAAATTCAAACTTCAGGAAATATAATTTAACAGAAAGTCATAACCATCATATCGTACCTCAGCGTCTATAATGACATAAGTATAACAAATTTGACTTTTTGAGATAATAATACCATATAAATTATTTAAGTTATGTTATATTGAAACTTATGAAACTACGTAAATAAATAATTATAGTTTATAAGGGTAGGTAAATAACAGTGTATTTTTTTTCAATATTTTTTATATTTATAAAATTCATTTTATTTAGGTACCTATATTTCAAGTAAAAAAAAAAAAACACTTTAGTAGGCTGTTTAAAAGTATAAAATCGAGTGGTTTTTTTTGGTTGGGGAGGGGGAAAAAAATGTGTATGTTTTTTCGTTACCTAATTCAATAATGTGTCCAATTACAATTCTCTAATTCGCTATCGCATAAATATAAAAAAATAAATAAATAAGCATAATTGTATGTAGGTACTATAAATAGCGAATTAATTAAACTAATGTTTTATAACTAGTACTTGGTATTATTAAAAAGATAGGTTAGGTTATATTAAAATAAAAAATGGTTATTATAAAATAAATCTCACTGTATCTTCAACGAACTTAAACTGATATATGATGAAACTGAGAGATATCACAAAATGGTGTATTATTATTTATCAAATGATGCATACCAATTTATATTTTATAATAACGAATTATATTTCTAACTTTCTGACACATATTAAAATAAAAATATTTAGGACACTATTAGGAAAAAATGGGTTACTCAAGTTCATTAGTGAGTTAGTTCTTATATAATAGCTATTAATACCCCGCCTAAAATATAGGTACACAATAAAATATAAAATGCAATTAACACTAACTGTAGGTCACTGCATCTTCATTTGATATTTCTTCATACCAAAATAAAGATTGTTAATATAAGATATTTCACTTAGGTATCCTAATGTTTATTTTATTTAAAGTTCCCTATATAACACATTTTCTGCTCACTTATTCAAAAGCAAAATCTTGACTAAATTATTAATTATTGGTTATTTTTAGTTTATAAATTATATCTAATACGCTTATATGGTTATATGCATAGACTATGTAGGTACTTAGCGTAACTTCTGATTTAATCAATAAAAAAATTATCGATGAAAATTAATGAAAATCTAATGTTTTCTTTCTTTGTGGTAGACAATTGTTTTATTTAATTCAGTTAACAATCTAAGTGTTTCCTGAGAAAAAAATAATCAAAACAAATAGATAAAATAATACTAATATTAGAATTAAAAATGTTGATAATGGTTTTTATTTATATAAGTATTTAACTAATTTATTTACTTAAACAATTATAAGTTTTCTTCTTATTTCATAATATTTCTACAAAAAACCTAACAAATCAAAAACATCGATTTAATTTATAAACTTAGGTATATTCAGTTCAAATATGGTAATAAATCGTTTAGTAAAATAAAATTGTGTAAGTAATTTAAAAAGAGCATTGGAATTAAAATGACAAACTAATTATTTATACAAACTATTCATAATTAAAACTATTTACATATTTCTACATTTTTACGTACAATACCTACCTATTTTATTTTATTATTAATTGATTGTCCGCCTAAATTTAGCTTAGTATATTTGATCAGTTTTCACGTCAGCTATTGGCACTATTTCAATGACGGTTTACAAAAGTAAATTTTTTTCGGAAAACCAACATTCAACAAAATTACAAAAATCTGATTGTCGGAATATATTAGTACAGTCTATATAACTTTTAGTAAAAAGGTTAAAGTATTTGAGGGTCCTGAATGTTTACAATATCTAGGTATATAGTTTTAATAAATAACCATTCGTCAACTAGTTTAACTTAAATAATATGTTGAAACAAATAATTTTAAAAATATTAGTTGTATTAATACTAAATAGTTAACCAATATATGAACATAAAATACAAATATGATGGTTAGGTAAATATGTAGATAGGTAAAATAAATATAAAATATAATATGTACAATGTACATATAATGTTTGAACAATAATAATTATTTTATACATTTTGCTATTATTCAAAAATTATCCTATATTAATATCTATTTATTAAAGTAGCTCTTACATTCTTTGTGTAGTTTCTCTTGCAAAGTGTACGTACCTAATTTTTTTTTTTTATTTATTGTATGTAATTGTATGTATTGTAATTTTAATTTGAAAAGAATTATTTCAATCCATACTGTCGATACATCATGGTTGCGGATGCATTTAATTAGGTACCTACAACCAAACTGATCGATTATCTGTTTCTATAAGTTTATTGAAAAAGCTTTTCTACCCTCAAAAAAAATTATTAACATTTTGTTTTTCTAACCTTGCCATAGTTATGTATAGTGATTTCGTGTAAATTTAATAAATGTAATAGGTAAAAATTATTTTTATAGTTTAGGAAACCTTGACTTAAGTTGAGGATCGTATCATCATAGTTAATTCATCATAATATGTATACTGTAGGTACCAGTTTTCCAGTTTTACCCAAAATCATAATCAATTTATGTAATAGATATATAATTTATTAAAGTATAAAAATTATATATGTACGTAGTTAATCTATTTATTATTTATATAAATATTGTAAAAATCAAATTAAGAATAATTTAATAGACATAGCCAGTAATTAGCCACATAGGTTATTGATTTTATTATTATAGGTAGGTATTCAAATATATTGTGTGTAATAAGTGGTAATATCGCCTATATAGGCTATAGATGATTATTATAATATATTATTAGGCAAAGCACCTGTATAATGATTTTTATGCAAATAATTGTATAGTTTATTTTCTATTTAAATTATTTAAATATGATTACTAAGTTCTAACGGAACTATATATAATTTCCATCATATAGGTATAATTTTTTATTACGTATAATGTAATTTTAGATAAAGATTAAATGTTAGGTAGGTACCAAAGTCTCCGGAAATAAAACACTCGATAAAAAAAAAACGATTTCTGAGTATAATGCGATGTATTATAGTTTTACAATATTGTGATGGTTTTTTTTATTTTATTATACATTTTTTTTTTTGTGTGTCTGACGTCACTTTTAGAAGCATTAAAATGCCTAGATTTTCAATATTATAATATTTTCTGGTAAAAAATAAATCTAGTTGATATTTTGAAAATCAAAAAATTCGCATTAGTTTTCTTAATAATTAGAAAAACAATAAAAATTAGGAAAAACAAGATTTTTTAGGCAAACCCAGCTTTCGACTAAATAGAAATTATTATAAAGGTATTGATGTAATAAATTCAGAAATGAATTAATGTGAGTACCTATTTTTAATTTTTAATAAATGGTTCTGTATAAATGATCCTTGTACGAATTACCTATGAAAAATAGTCGACCAAATAATTTAACAAATAATTTTTATGAGCGTCTGAGGGTACATTTTGACGATATTGGATGTCCAATGTCCATGTTCATGTGTTCATGCGTAAAATAATAATTTCTCACTTAATAGTTTTAGTTTTTTTGTTGTAATTCAAAAACGTATTAAACATATTACTATAAACTTGAAACATTCTATTGTTATTTAAAATGTAATTTTATATAATCTATTTACAATTTTCAAAATATCTCCAAGACTCTAAACTAAATTTAACTAAGTTAAATTTTTATTTTAAACTTTTAAAGCATTTTAATTTATTATTGTTATTATTTACTTATTTATTTTTTTATAATAATTTTTATTTTTAATGCTCCTGATAGTATTATAGTCTGATACGAATATAGACTATATAGACCATCCACTCCGAATCACTTTTCATACTAATTGTATTCTATAATAATTTATTATTGAATTCAAATTTAACACATCCATTATAATGGCGAAATCACCAACTCATGTTTACTGTACAGCTATTAACTAGGTGTACATAAGAGCGGTGGCTACCTATTATAAGCACTTTACAATTTTTAGCGATAAATTTATTGATTTTTATATATACGATAAGAATTGTTTGTATACACAATCCTGTATAGTATTATTATCAAGTTGATAGGGAAAAACAAACAAAAAATAAGAATTTCTATGCAAAACTAATTTTTGATAAAAAAAAAATATATATATTGTTTTATCTATATAACTATTATATAGATAAAACAATAACTATAAGGTACTTGAAATTTTCACAAAATATTTATCCTACATTTTCTATAATGTTATAAACAAAATTTTCAAAATATTTTAACTCTTTTTGAGCTATTTATAGACATGCTACATTTTCTCAAGAGTTTTGAAGTTTTCAGCTCCGTTCACTATCCAACCTCTATCCCTCCCAAAAAATACTTTAAACAATAGTTTACTTAAGAAATATGATGTTGGTGTATAATATAAATCATAATTCAATGTATAATAATGATAATAAAATTATAATTTAACAGATAATTAATAATTATACTGAACAAGTATAAAAAAATCACAAAATTTACAATAAATTAAAATAAAATAGATGAAAAAAAAATTGTAATATTTATAGCTAACTTATACATAATTGTTTTAGTTTCAGAATTATTAAAAAAAATCCAGTGATTGGATTTTAGTTTATAATATCATCTTAGATATCATTTATTACCTACCTACCTATCTAATTATATAAAAGATAAACTTATTTTAAATTTTCACTGTTGATATTTTGAATTTCACTATAATTAATATTTTCTTGATGGAAGGTATACCGAATGTCTATCAGAAACCATTTTACCCACACTCAAGTCACAGCCTAAACTGAAATGACAGCTGGTTCATTTACATTTTTTTTATGTAAACAACCATTACCCCGTAATATTACTAAATTATTAGGTACCTATATATTATATATAAATGCAATGTTATTATTGCTTATAATTATTAAATTATTATAAACAATTAGTCGCTTATTATTATAGGAACATTTTAGGTATCTGTAGTCTGTATACCGTTTTAGTTTAATCAACTTGAGTTTTTATTTGTTTAATATGTGAATTGTAAATACTAAATATTAAATCAATTATATTTTTAATTATAATTTATTAACCTTGATGAGCAGAGAAAGAGAAGCGTATTTACTGTACTTAGTATTTCTGTACTCTGTATTTATTCGAGAAAATAGAAACTATACTTGATAAAATGAGCTAATTTTTATTTTATTCTTTATTGTTTTAAATTGGAAATATTTTTACACATATTTCTGTGCACTTGCTTGTATATATTATATTACAAGTATACAATAGGCATTAGTGTTTGAATAGATGTCTTCGTTATCTAATTTATTATGTACGGCCGATAATCGACGTTCATTTATCTTCAAAAATTAAAACATTCATGTAGACGTGTAGTATTAAGGTACCTACCAATGTAATTATTATAATCATGCAGACAATAAGTATAGGTATTAAGCATTAATTTATAATATACATTATACTACTATACATTATTATAGTTGTTTCGTTATCTTAATATTTTGGATTAATTTTAAATAATTTAATGATTACAATATTTGTTAATTGTTATATTTTTGTATTTTAATACTTTCCAAATAGCTATAGTTATTAAAATTTTATAAATATGTACAATTCCAATTCCTAATTAATAGATAGGCACCGACTATGATATTTATTATGTGTATTGCAGATGGTGGGTATAATATTACTAATATTTGTTAGTTTATATTTAATCATGTTTACATTAAAATATTAGTTTACGAATTCATCAACTAAAATTATTTATATGTAAAGTAAATAAGTACCTACAAATATGTATACAGACGACAGTAACAAATGATAATAATTTATTGGTAATAATGGTTTTATAATACTAAAGAATTTAGACTATAGTAAGTAGGTAATAACTAATAATACATTATTTACTAATATAGCTGGTGTCGGTGTATCAATGACATAATATATTGGCTCAATAGTCAGTTGATTATATTATGTCCATATGTTCTCGGTAAACATTTAACGGATTAATATCATTAGGCATACTCGCATACTTCATTTTTCAGTTTACCTCCCTCGATGTTCTCAACGGGCAACATGTTCGCTTGTAATTTATGAACTGATAATTAATTCTATACAAGCAACAAGGTATAATATAAGTAATATGTTAATAGAAGACATAATACAGTATAAATGTATAATAAAGATTGAATTTGGCACGTCCACCCTGCCAGATGTAATATATTTTTTAAGGTTCCCCTGACAATATCATCTCATACCTACTATACCTATACATTGTCAATTATATAAGACAATATTTTTAACGACGTGAACAAAAAATGTTAAGTTCTGTACAATAGGTATTAGTTGACAATTTATATATTATTACAATACAAGAAGCGATTTAAAAGATTAGTAGATATATCATATACTTATGCTATACTGTGGTATAAAAAATAATGAAAATTAATAAATTTTATAATTAGAAAGATAAAAAAAAAATCCAGACGTAATATTAGGTACCTACACTTATTTATACGAGTACCTATGCATATCAACAACACACTCGTATACATTGTAATAAATCCAAAAACCGTGAGTTTATAATATGATATTTGAATACCTAATTCTAAACACGAGTTAATGGATTGTTCACGACAGAAAATCGAGGAAACCACGATGTATAAATATAATAATTAATAAATTAGATTTTTCGAAGGCCGCCGCGCCACTGCACCGGACTCGTTTACGCCGCGATGAGTACAATGTGTAGTCAGTCACCACTTTCCGCCACCCGCTGAGAGACCAACCCGTTCGGTCGGTAGCTGCTGTAACAATTATATTTTGTATACCTAATAACGTACACCTCCTGACGAAATTACTAAAAAAATTATAATATTATGTCGTTTAGCGGCGGCGGCGGCCTTGGCCGGGCTACTCGAATTATTATGTCAACAATAATTATTACATTTTCAACATAATAATAATATTTCGTACACGAGCAAGACTACGTAGCAAGTACATTGTATACGCGGCTCTCGCGGTCGTCATCGCCATCGACGTCGTCGTAGTCGTTTCGTAACGCGCGTCACAGCTTTTAAAACGCATTTACACACAAACGGCGTGTGTGCGTTGTGTTTTGGCCGTATCGCGCGTACGCAATAAGTCTATTTTTTTTTTCTCCTGTGCACACAAACCCGACGGCTTGCTTGCAAGTCGCGGTTATTACAACACACGCCGCGGCGGTAGGTAGGCGATTTTATTTGTTAACGCGCGCGCGCTCGCCCCTGACACCTCCTATTATTATACGTGTGAGAAAAAAAAAATATTAGATTAAATTGTATTTATTTTTTCGTTGTAGGAAACAGCGCGTCCGTCCGTTCGTAGTAGACGCATTGCCAACGCCAAACACACGTCTATTTACCACCGCCTCGGCGCCGTCACCGTATCTATACAGATAATAATAATATCATAGTCCAAGGGGCGGCCGGGCAATCGGCAGGCGGCTGGCGTGCGCGTTTGCGCCTGCGCGGTGCCGTCGACGACGTATTATCACACGCGAGCACACGCACACACACACACACGCACACTCGCACACCGACGGTATCATCAATCGTGTGTCTGTTTTTCTCCGTAAAAAAAAAAAAAAAAACAAAATATAGGTATTGAAAAAAATATCGTAGAGTCGTCGCGAACGGCCGACGGTTGCGCGCGCGTTGCTCACCGCTATCCAGGCACGGCGGGCTAGCGTTTTTGATTTGTGCGGCGACCGAGTGAACCGGACGGCCGTGGAGTTTAAAACGGCAGTAGTTAGGTAACCGACGGCGGAGATTAGACGATTTTTTTTTTTTTTTCGCAATTCGGGGCTTAATTTTTTTTTTCCGCTCTATCCGCGGGCACTCGCCGGCCAGCGGCCCCCTTTGCAACACACTCACGAGTATTGAGAACGATTGTTGCGTGCACGTGATGAATGTGATCGACGCGGACGGTACCGAACAGTCCACTCTTCGGCGGTACGTTTGGCTGCAAGACGACCGAGACTCCATAGCCTTCGGTCTGCTGCTGGCCGATATCGTTTAGGACGATAACCACTGGCCGGTTGCCATGCATCGTGCCAACGTTGTCGGTGGTGGTAGCGGTGCAAACGGTCGTCGCTCTGCTGTGGTCGTCGAAGAGTCAGATGTGACGGCGTCTACAACGTTTATGGGAGTCAATGGACGTGACGATGACTTTGCTGTAGACGACGAGGCAACCACTACAACCCTGATTTATGTTAAAAAAGAGACTATGGATGATGACGATGAAAACAGCAAACATCAATTGATCCACTTGCAGCATCAACAGCAACACGACACAAACGAAATAGAAGACGTGAGTATTGTAGATGTACTAGATGTGATCTATATTTTTATGTTAACAATTAATCGAAAGAAATTTGCCTGTTATAAATATGTCTTACGTCACAATAAGAAAAACAATCAAAGAAAAAATAAATTGTTAAGAAATACCTATTTATAAAAAAAATTATACCTACTTGTTATTTTATGTTCTTTACTGTGGTTTATAAAGTAATTTATCTAAGTATTTTATTGATAGTGACCAAAATGTTTTACTAGTAATTGTCATTAAAAATGTTTTGTAACTATTATATTTTTTTTAAAAAATAGGAAAACTTAACTACCTATATCTAATTTCTTGTTTTTTTTTTTTTTTTTTATAGATTTTTAAAAATCATCCACCAACTTAAATTTTTTAAATAGTTAAGTAACTATTGGATTTTTTTTTATTTATTATTGATCATATAAATACACAGTGTACTAATATTGATTATTAATTAATTTTAATTTAGTAAATAGTATGAATGAAAACACTATGGTGATTATAATTTAAAATTGTTAATTAACTAAAACCCATCTAATGAATCTTCATCCCATTTTTCAAAAAAATATTTAAATTAGATGTGTATAAAATTCATTATTTAATTAATTTTATAATATATTTAAAATTGTTCCCTATTTTATAAATAGATAAATCAGTGAACTGTTGTTGTAACAAACTTGTCTTTAATCAATTTTTTAATCACTAAATGTTTGAAAAACTGCACTATTGTTTTCCAAAGCTTGCTGCATGAAAGCAATTTGAAATAATTTATACAAGTAAAAAAAAGTTATACTATTTTTGAATAGTATTTCCCTAAGTGACTAAGTTTAATAATATCATGAATAATAATGACTGTGGTAACTATAATTATTATCAAACCATTCTACAAATAATCTAAAGTAAATGTTAAAATAACAAATTTGAATTACACTATACTTTTTTTACTTATTTGAATTGATTATTTAACTATCTAAAAATTGAGAATTATGGTTTGGAATTTTGGAGTCTGTGTGTGTGCTGAAGATCTCTTAATGCCCCCCCTACTTTTACCTATGATTCAGTCAGCCTCTGATCATTACTAATTAGTGAAGTACTAGAATAGATCTTAAGCTCCTAAAATCATAAAAATAATGCTTAATTTAGTAGGTACTTAAAAATATTAAAATAAGTAAAAAACAATAATCCCTTTTTCTTAAATTCCAATAAAGTAATATGGTCTCCCCTCATAAAATTGTATGTGTTTTCTCTTATGTTTTAAAATATTAAATATTTCTGTGTGTATTAAGTATATTTTCCTAAGACTCATTAATCATTTGTTTTAATACAGATTAATTTTTTTTCATTATTATTTGAAAACATCTTTATTCTATTTAAGTATTTTTTTATACTTAAAAGAAAATTTCATCATTATAAAAACAATCATATTTTGATCTTAACTTTTTAATTTAAGTTTTTTATTTTCTAAAAACTAAAAATATTTAATATTGCTTATTGTGACCAGTTTATTCTTCAATAATGAAGCGTTATCATTTGAATGTTTGAATATTTTTTTGCCTTATAATCTATGTGACCAATATGTATAACAAAAAAAAAAAAGATTAAATACATTGAATTTTTTTTTTAATTTTAGTTCCATGTATACTGAAAAAAATTATAGGAAAAAGATTTGTGTTTTTGTTCAATTATCATCTGCATTATATCAATGTAAAAAATATAAAAAAAAACTAGTAAAAAATAAATAATAAATAAAGACCTTCAGTTTTAATAATTGAAATTATACACATACATTTCAATAGCATTCTGCTATATTTTATGTCAAACTAAAAAAAAAAAAAAATGTTCCATTTCTTGAATTTACTTATTAGTTATTATTAATTAAATATTATCTAGTTCCACTGTACTTAGAGATGCTTTACACAAGATACTTATTTACCAATGATTTGTATGTATTTATGAACTATCACTGTTCATTTTTATTTGATTATTTTCTTGTTTATAGTTGTATCGTCGTCACCGCCGACCTAGATTAACTGCTGCAGCCGCTAAACATCAACAACTCCAGATTCAACATAATCAGCAATTTGATAACATCACATCGTCATCAGCATCAACCACTACCACAAATCGCCAAGAACGGCTTATGCTAGTATCTGTCGATTCTGGTAGTGTTGGAAGCAGCCGACACCGACAACCATCGTCATCGGTCGCTCAATTTTGTTGTTCAAGCACCACTGCAGCAGCAGGGATACAACAGCAACAGGTAAAATTGTTAAATATTAGTACTTTTATTTTTTTTTTTAATTATAAAATATGCTAAATATTACCATTAATAACACCAGACTCAGATTTTTTTTTAAAAAAAATAGACACATTTTCAAGTAAGTGATTCAACTATGATATAATGTTGCATAGTAATTTTACTTATGGCATCTACATGAACCATGAAATGTGTCGTAAAAGATGTCAAATACTATTATTCACCATATTTTATTTCTCGCCGATATATATTCGCATGAACATTAAATTTGACATTTAAATAATACTTGCGGATGCATTTGAATAATTCATAGCCGTATAATATCGTTATTGCACTATACTCTTGTGTGGTAATAATAGTGGATCACCGATATCGCGATGCAAATGCACATATTATTACGATATTATTGTTGTTATTAAATCGTCGGTGGGTTGGTTATGTAATAATACTGATTTGTGCCGAGTTACGGTGTAATAAATGGGTTGTTGTCATTTTTTAGCGCTACGTACTGATACAATTACACGTCCTCCACTCACAAAATGTGGGTACCTAGCAATATTTACTGTTACCGTGCACAATTGTAATAAGTATTAACCAATAATATTACCTTCATATAAATCACATATTAACGAGTATTAAGCTTTAAAAAATAATATTAAGTGCTTACTTTTTTATTGTTTTGTTTTATCTGTAGCATCAACACCATCATAACCAACAGCAGCAGCAGCAACAAATTCCACCTTCTACTACCGTTGTAATGGTCAAAGAAGAAGATGTATCCATGTCAGCTGTGGTCGGTGGTGATAATTTGCATCACCATCACCATCATCATCAGCAGCACCAACACCATCATCAGCAACAGCACAATATGAACGCGGCAGCGGCGGTGACAATCGTCACTAACAATAATAGCAACACTACCAATGCCACTTCCTCGTCACCACCTCCACCACGACGTCTGTGTCTGGTATGTGGCGACGTTGCTTCAGGCTTCCATTATGGCGTAGCATCGTGTGAAGCGTGCAAGGCGTTCTTCAAGCGCACCATACAGGGTTTGTACAAGCCCATGTTCAATTTTTTTTTTTTTAGCCTATTACCCTACATTGCACTCTCATCACTTGTACTTAACCAATTCTTGAATTGCCTAACGTCTGCAGGGCGTGGTATCTTATCCCGTCACTATTTCAGAAACTACCTGTTATTACAACCATTATCACTATCTCCAAATTCCCCGTCGTGCGCAATAATTGTAGAGTACACAATGGCAATTGATAGTTACTAACTATAAAAATTATAATACATACTGTATTGCTGTGATAAATTGTGTTAGGTATGTATAACTATAATTAATTTTAATATGAAGGTAACATCGAATATACATGTCCTGCCAGTGGAGATTGTGAAATCAATAAACGACGGCGGAAAGCATGTCAGGCATGTCGGATGCAAAAGTGTCTGAGGACCGGTATGCTCAAAGAAGGCGTGCGACTAGATCGGGTGCGTGGCGGTCGTCAAAAGTACCGAAGACAGCCGTCTACTCCTATACCTACTGCGGCAATATCTGTCGTCCAATCGGCACCGCAAACTGTGCATCAGCAACAGCAATCTACTGCAGCGACAACTGTCAATAATTCTATTCACCATCATCATCATCATCATACGCACAATAATGCCGCCTCGTCTATACATCATCACCACCATCAACAGCAGTCTTTTAACAATGCTTTCGGAAACAATAAAATTATTTCCGGAAATTATCATCACCACCATTCATATCACCATCAGCAATTGAATTCAGTGCCTCGCCAAATGTGTTCAAACGGTAGTAATGGTACAACCGCGACAGTGCCAGTACAAAACAACCAACATCATCACCACAGATTGCTTAACAGTAATGGAAGAGGAACTGGTGGTTGGAACAACAATAATGATGATGGCGTGTGTATCAAACAAGAGTATGATCAGCAGTGTTGTTGTAATGATGCTGTAACTGCAGTTGATGCAATCAAGGAGTGTGGTGAGTTCTAAAGTTAACATTATTGTTATTTTATTCAATAATTTTAAAAGGTTTGAGTAAATTAGCTGTAGCATTTTTAAATTCAAAATTTTAAGTATTACCTTAACAAATAATATACGTTCTGCTTCTGCAAAACCAATTTTGTGTTATTAACTTACGGGATGGTTAACCTAATCTAATTTTAGCTAACCTGGATTAAAGTTACCTATTATCTCGCCTATTATTAAGCTTGAAAATAAAAATATTATCCAAGGCGATTTAAAATCATTATTGATATTTAAATTTTAAAACGAGTTTTGTTCATTTTAAAATTATAATATTTGACATACCTAATTATAACTAATTTTTAAATAAAAATATTAATACAAGCCCATATGATTACCTATATATATTATATTCTCACAGTGAAGTTGAAAAATATCAATTCACACTAAGATTAAAGCTAATAATTCAAAATTAATTTGCCTGAATGCAGATTTGGTATGTTTTATTAACATTCATAAGACAGACGACATGTTATGTGGATTTGGCGTCCTCTTCGATATTAAATATTAAATATGTATTGTAGTTATTGTTGTGAATGCCTTGTGTTTTTAATTATAAAATTAAGTAAATAATAATTTTGTTTGTTTGGTTTTCTTAGAAAAAATGTTGGAAGCCCTTAGACAATGTGAACCTGAGATGCCAACGTTATTGGGGGCCGGGGACGGATTAACTAACGCCGCCCTCACAATGGAGTTTTTCACACAGTCCTCGACGCTAGGTGTACAACAAGGAACAGTGGTAACAATGGGTGGAGGTATAGTCGAAGATGGTATATCTTCAACGTCTTCGCCATCATCAACGTCATCATCATCTTCATCAGCATCAGCAGCGTCGTCACAATCGGCGGCGGCCACTATGGTGGTGCACACGCTCGCTGAACTATATGACAGAGAGCTGGTAAGCACCATTGGTTGGGCCAAGCAGATACCCGGTGCGTATACAAATTAATTTATACATGCATACATAATATATTAATATATAGTTATATAAGTATATAGATTATAGGTATATTATAAGTCCCGTGTTTATGAGAAATGTATTATTGAATAGAAAATGATAATAACAAATTCTCCAATTTTTAATCTATCTATTCTTATTTAAAATGAATTTATTAAAAGTAGAATTATCATAGGTATAATATATTCAAAGTTTCTTTTGTTCGTTACTTAAGGTACCTAAGTCATTTTAAATGCGTTGGGTATACTTTTTTTTAAGAAAGTCACTTGATCTATGAGACAAATCGAGTTGTCATGCATTTATAATTTATATATCAATATATATGTGATTAATATATCGACAAAATGTATTTTTACCTGTAGGGTTCACTGACCTATCGCTCAATGACCAAATGCGTTTATTGCAATCAACTTGGGCGGAACTATTGACATTAACCACTGCATTCCGTTCCTTGGAACAGTTTAATGGTCAAAGTGGTGACGGCGGTAGTGACATTAATAGTATTGGCGTTGTCGGTGAAGAATCTAGTGGCAATGGTCTTAGGTTGCGGTATGCTACAGATTATTGGTTGGACGAGAAGTTAGCTAAAGAGTGTTGTTCTGCAACTAACGGCGCTTCTTCGTCGTCAAATGGTACGACTGGTGGTTCGGGAGTGATCACAACTCCAACTGTGCTGGACATTTACAACTTGGTAAGTATTATGAACCGAACAAGCTTCGAGATATAATTTTAAAATAAATGTATGAGTCCTTGATGTTTTCTTTTCCTTAAAAATCCATCAAATAATTGTTAACAATACTAAAATAAAAATGTAAAAGTATATTAACTAAATCATACGTACCTATCTAACTAATTTTAATTAAAATACTTTTAACTAGATCAGTGGTCTTAAACTCAAATTACCAACGGGCCATATATATTTACGTTAACGGTTAGCGGGTTAAACACTTTTTTTTTTACTAATTTGTATTAAAATAAGCAAAATCAAAATTTTTGAAGAAATAAATATTCATTACGAGCTACATCCTAAGGGCTTGCGGGCTGTACGTGACCCGCGGCCGTGTGTTTGAGACCACTGAACTAGATGTACACGTCTTATACAATTTATCAATAACAATTAATAATTAAATTGCTTGTTTAAAAAATGATATTAAAATAATGTTTAAAAAATCAAAATAATGTTTATTTACTAAAATATTCTATAAATAAAAAAGCAATTTATTAACATTTAAAAAAAAAATATTTTTACATTTTTCTTCTTAAAATAACTAATTAAACTAATAAAAATATTTATAAAATATTTTTATTATTTATATTAAAATCAAAGTGTTTTATCTTATTTGTATTAAGTATTATATAATTTATTATCAAAATTTACAAAATTATCCGTTAAATAGAAATCTTTAATATACTCGTACATATTTTAACTGTACAATATACCTAAATACAACATGATAGTTTATTATTCTTTCATCCACAGTACACAAGGCTTATATTAGATTCATTGCCCCTATATCAACCTAATACTTATTTACTTTATATGCCGACTAATTTATCGGCTGCGTATGAGTTGATTACCGGGTCATTTTATATTTTATTCAATATTTATATGTATACAATATAGGTATATATATATATATAATATAATATATTGCATTACCTATATGATATTTATTATTTATAAAAAAAAAATATTATTTAGAAGTCCGGTGCGTGGTGCCAGATTTTTAAATTTTCCGCAATTCTACAAAATTTGAAAATTAAATTTTGCATTTGAGTTACCACCATGAGTTAGTTATAATACTTTTCCACTAATTTACTACCCGATACCTATAAGGGGGGTTGATTGGGTGTATTATATCGAAAAAAATGACTTCACAGGAATAATTCTCAAGCCTTATAAAATTGTCAAATTTTGGTAACTTTATTTTTATTTTAAAGAAGAAGACTTCCTACAGGCCGCATCTAACTCCGATTTTTATTTTATTCAAAATAATAGTAAAATATAATTTATACAAAATTGCTTAAAAGTGTATTATTTTTGAAGACAGATTATAAAGTTTCAGATTAAAATATTGAAAAACGGAGATCGATGCGGCCTGTAGAATATTACCCTCTCTTAGTTAAAAAAAAAAAATTATCAAATTTGGTTGATTCTACTGTACAGCAGGATCCCTTTCTCGTTGAGCGTATTTTTGTGTACAAAATCGCATTGGCACCGGGTGCCTTAAACATCTTTAGTAATTTGGTAAACATTTATAACACATTGTTAAAAAAAAAATGGTATTTGGTAATGAGATTACCAGTATACCGTAACATCACTTTTCTCAAAAAATTGTTTTTCTTAGATTTTCTAGTCCCATTGCTCCTGCATTTTATATGTTTTCGACTGCTCTTACAACAATAGGAATTCAACTCTTACATAAAATATCTTATAATAACCCGGGGATCAACTAATATGTAAAGTAGGTCTTAGGAATCAACTAACTTACTGCGAATTAATTATCATTACTGCTTAAACTACTAATCGTAGTTTCATCGTATTTCATTTACATCAACAATTGTTAATAAAACTAATAATATGTTTTTTTCACGTATTTACTCGGACAATATAAAAAATAAAACATCGTTATTTATGAACTATTTTATGTGATCACTTTATTATTTTATATATTTTGTGCTGATACATACAAAGAATAATAATGCAAATTTTACGATGCTCTTTACTGAGCAACGCCTTAAATGTAATAATATCTGTAAAATATCTAATTAGGTTTAATTGCTTGAATGCAACAAAATCAGTGTTTAGTGTACTTGATTTAAGATTTTAAAATAATAATAAACTTATTTTATAATAATAAGTATAAAAATGAATACTGCATAGTTATGACTTATAAATAATGTATATTGTATATAAATATAACATTAACAATGATCTGATTATTGTTTGTGTGCTGCTTAGTCGGCTCATATAGTTCGACAATTTAGAGCAGTAAATGGTGGAGAAGGCTTGACTTCAGATCAATACTATCTACTCAAGGCGTTAGTCTTGGCTAATTCAGATGATCTAACATTAGCATCATCGGCGATGACAGCAGCAACTGCTGGAAAGAACCAGGGTACCAATAGAACAGTGTCTAAAGGCGATGATGTTGTGGTTCAGCAGCAGCAGCAGCAGCAGTCAGCTGTCAAGCAGTTTCGTGCTACCATTGCCCGCGCTCTTCAAACGCATCTGGAGATGACTGTGGCGGTAGCGGCAGTATCAAATTGTTGTTGTTGTGATGGTGGTTCTAATTGTTGTTCTACACAAGCCGTGACTATGGATTGTTGTAGCAACAGTGGAGCCACCACTGCAGACGGCAGTGGAATGACTACCAATTGTTGTAGCTGTTGCTGCAAAAGTAACAGCAACAACAATACTACATCTAATCAACTTGACAATAGTGGTGAAATTGTTGTCGTTGTTGACAATCATCAACAGCAAGTTCATCGCCAGCCACAACAACACATGGATACCACAGGCATATCCACTACAGATGCTTCTGCGGCTACAGTCGTTGTCGTCGGGTTAGTAACATATTTAGAACTATCAATGTATAATATTGTTTTTCTATTCACTAATAGTACTATTATATTAATTTATACATTTTAACTTTTACAGCTCCACCAACAACGTGGTGATGGACGATGATGATTGTTGTGGAGGCACTCCATTAATTGACAACCAACAGCACCATCATCACCATTCTCATCATACAGAATCCACAGACTCTGCTTCGTCAAGACTCATTCAACTGCTTATGTGTTTGCCCGCACTACGACAGGCTGATCAACTAATCCGGCAGTACTGGACCCGGGTTCATCGGGAAAATCAGCAGCAATTAGCTGCCACCACTCAATCACCACAACCACAAAACACAGTTGCTTCAGGTTCTGGAGTAGGTTTTACTAGGCAATCTGCAGCTGCTGACCGACCGTCATCTATAGGTAATGGCAGCGGTAGCAGAAGTACAGCTGTAGTCAAAATGAACAAATTGTTTGTCGAAATGCTGGAGGCCTGTTTGCGGTAATTACATTATTCAGTGGTCGTCATATTGCTCTTCTGTATTCTGGGTGGTGTTGCGGCATTAATAGCAGATGTAGACATCACAGACTTTTAAACTACATAAGATAAAATAAAACTCGTGTAATCAAATGAGGCATCATGACACATTTATTTGGTTGGAAAATTAAACATAGATATAAATAGTCATTGATATTGTATATTAATATGTAACAATATATAATATATATATCTATGGAATTTTTAAACAACCAAAAACATGGTAGATAAACATCAACTTTTTATATGCAAAACATTCCGGGTTATTTATCTAGTTTAGTATAAAAGTCTGTGGGTAGTGTTTAATAGTTATACAATAGTGGTAGTGTTTTGTTTTGTTTTATTATTATTATTTTTTTTATCAATAGTTATAGCGGTGGCAACAGTGAACGTTGATATAAGCGTTTATATATTTCCAATAAATAATAAATTCGCTACTGCCATATATCTTTATTTTTTGTTAGAATTTTTGTGACACTTGCGTTATCTTTTTTTTTTCATAATTATTTTCCACAATACCCTCCTCTCATAAACACACCCAAATCATTGTTGTATGTGTAAATTGTATACGAACATTGTGGATGTACGTTTATGTATTAAAATATAATATATATTTATATTATGATTATTTTAATTATAGACGAACATATATTTTTAAAAATATGTACATACATATATATATACAATTTATACAATATATATGTATGTATAGTTTTAGTTTTATAATAATAATATTTTATTGCCAATCGTTGTTATTGTTGAGATTGTTATAGTTTTTTTCTCTTTTATCATCGTTTGTTGTTAAATATTTATAATAATATAAAATATACGTAACTATACGAATATCCATAAAATGTATTTTAATATATTTTTGTATTTTATTGAGTAATTTGAGTGGTAAACCATTACTTGTATGTAATCACATATCATTTATCAGAAGCTATTTTAAACTATGTTATTAATCTTCTCTGCAGCGTCTGGATGTGGTTTCCAGCATTTAAACGCCCAGTCCAGGATATGATCAGTGTCTACTGTCTACCGTCTAGACTATCTAACACTACAGGAAAATTTTACTTATCACTAATATATACAACACAAAGTATGATACTATATAATTTTATCTTTTTCCAAGGTAATAAGCTATAGCTAAACCCAAAAACCTCTCTATTTGTGTCTTAGGTTTTACCCTTTTGAACCAATAGATAATTGTAGTCTACAGTTTCATACCATCACTCCTATACTTCTAGTTTCTGAAATTAAAACATATAATATAACTACTTACACTAGTTTATAGTAATAGATTTATAGTATAATTTTATAAAATTTATGACTACATAATAACTACCATTTTAATATTTTTATTGTATTGTTACAATTTATTTTGATACAACACTTATCTTTTTTATCAATAGTTTTTTTTTCCAAAATAATTAAAATTTTGTATACATATTATATAAAACAATTTTTTTTTAATTTATAAATTGTTGGTAAAACAATTAAATTCAAAATTTAATAACTAATAAATCATTTTATTGGATTTTTAATTCTTCTCGATAGTATTATTTTTGACATTTTTCTTTAGGAAATGAACTTTAAAAAAGTCTATACCAGCGGTTCTCAAATTGTTTTTATAGCGTACCACTTAGGTGTATTATTATTTATTAATCTGTTACGTATACCACTAATGACCAATAATAGAACGATCCAAATTTTAAATACTTTACTTTTTAATTAAATACATTTATTTTAAATAATAAGGCAGTAAAATACTACAATAAAATTATTCTTATTTATTAGTTTTAGATTCTGAACGGAGTGAAGAATGTATTGATTTTACAATGATGTGTGTTTTTTTTTTTTTTTTTTTTTTTTTTTTTTTTATTTTTGTGTCTGTCACCACGTTTTGGAGCAGTAAAAGTGTTCCGATTTTAAAAAGTGGACCCTGTTTCGGATAGAAAAGTGAATGTAGTTTGTACTTTGGGGGGTCAAAAGTAAAAATTTCCAATAGTTTTCAAAAGCGCCGGGAAAAACTAAAAAAAAATGACGGAAAAACGGGAATTTTTACGCAAAACAAGTTTTCAACCAAATCGATTTTTTTATATGGTTTTAATTCAAAAACTAATCACTGT
>VUJU01003822.1:5250-23024 GCA_009835225.1 Aphis craccivora | reverse complement strand
AAATATACTATAATATATAATCATATAATATATAATATATAATCATATTATTATGATTGTAAATCTATTGTATAATCAACAATCAACCACAGTTTATAAAATATTTCATAATAAAAGATTACAATGAAAGCATTTTTATTTTCTTGGGCTTTTTTTCCGGGATGTGTTTTTTAGTTTGGGTTTTTTTTCCGTGGCCATTTTTTCCGCGATTCTACTTAAAAATTTGTTAGTAATTAAAGTAATCAGTACAATTTTGTGTAGTCTATCTAATATGGAAATATTTTCACAATTTAAGTCCTGAGAAATGTTGTAATCTAAAGAAAATTTATTAATAATTTTACGTAGTATTATAATATTTAAGTTGGGAAAATTTAATCTTTTTAAATTGTGAGTATAATATAAAAATAATTTTTCAGTTTCTACAATAAATTTAAATGCATCTTCAGACCTTGATATTAAACCCCCTTTGTTTTTTAAATTAAGAAATTGAGAAACAGATGAATGACTATAATTTATTATGGTCAGATATTTTTTGAAATAAACATATAATACATGAATTACAACTCTTACAATTCCTCTGAATCCTGATGATATATCCTAGTATATTATGTATAATATAAAATATTATTTTTAGCTTCTGCTAATGATGTATTTAAACTAATATTAACTTTTGAAATTTTACAAAACAAAACTCAAATTCTAATAGATCCTTAAAATATTGACATATCAATGTAAATACCTAAGTACCCAATTAAAATTTATTAAATATGAACCGCATATAAATCATATTTAAAAAATAAAAATAAAGAATTAATATCATATTCTTATAATATATTACGATTTAAAAATTGTTTTCATATAGGGAACTTCCTAATTTGCAGGTGCGTCCCTGAAAGGGGGGGGTGATCGCCCCCCTCACATGTGCGGATAGGCCTATCGGGAAACCGGGCATTTACCGGTGGGCCCCCTTTCGTATTTCGGCAATGGGGCTCTTTAATATTTTGCAATAACAATAAAAATTTGAAATATTAGATAAATGACTAATATATAATACTACCTATCTTATATGATATAAGAACTATTTTATATCAACTACCTATTTCAAACTTGAAATTTTATTCTAAGATTTTAAACGCTAACGTGAGTTTTATGTAAATTATATATATTTTTTGTACAAATGAAATTCCTGACGATATAATAGTAAATGATTTGGTACCTATTCATTAAATATTCATCTATCACTTCGGTAGACGTTGAAAGGAGCTTCTCTAACAAAAACAAAAAAAAAAACTAATGGCTAATAGACAAACCACATACCTATATAAATATGACATTACTTAGATTTATCGCAGTTTTAAAGAACATAAATAAAATAAGAAAACAATGAATTATAATATTAGACAGGTTCAGTGTTTTTGGGTGTTAAGATGCATGGAAAAATATTAATCAACACTATATTACCAAATATTTTTAAGAACAAAAAATTTCAAATACCTACATTGATTATTTTTAATTTTGTAACAAGATTGATAAAAACAAAAATAAATATAAAATACAAATATGTGGCACTACTAAAAGTTATATAGCTATTAAATAAATACTTAATCAATTGTTATAGAAAAAAAAAATAAACAAATTATAGCTTTTTTCTAAATAAATGTACAAAATGTTGATGTATGATATATTATAATTTAATTTTTTAAAGATAGATAAATGTAAGCATAAAAAATACATATTTGTTTGACTATTTTGATTTTGAATTTGTATGTTTAAATCGTTTTTTATTCATTGTTGCACGAAAACCTTTATTTGATTGAGGTTTAGCACTAGATTGTTCATTGGTTGATTTTAATTTTTTATGAAGTGCATTGTACAAAGTTTCTGCATCTTGAGAGTTACCAGTGATTGTTTTTAATTCTTGTAATGACATTTTCAGCATATGTGTAAGTGACTGTCCTTTATTCAATACATTTAATATATTTTGGGTAGTTACACCAGGTAATTTACTCATGAAATCCTAAAAACAATTTAAAATTTTTATAAATATATTACTTATTAATAAATTATATTAAATGATATAATTGTTATCTATTATAAATTAAAATATTGAAGCAAGTAAATATAAGTAAAAAGCAGCTAAAATACCCTATTATCTACATTACCAGTTAAATAATTTAATGGTAAAAAGGACAATTTAATTTACATCATCTAAAGTGAAATTGAAATTTTAGAAAGTTATAATAATAACATAAATATCTTAACTCTTAAATTAAAATTTAAAATTGTTTATGTTAAATTTAATTTCTATAATTAAGTACTTTAAACCTAACATCATTATATTTTGTTTTAGTTGCTTCTGGAAATATTCATTTTTGAGAGTACTTAATTTGGAATTACTACCAATGATATGTATATTAAATTAAGTATGTGAAATAAACAAATGAGTCAATTAAAAAAATGTAGGTATATAATAACAATAGATGGATAATTGATCAAGTTGATCAAAAACAATAACCATATCATATTATATATTATATATTACAATTTACAAAACCTAACTTGTTTAATAATTATAAATTATTATTATTAACCTTAATAATTGCATTGTATATTTCCTCGTCAAAATTTTGTCCTGCCTCTAAACCAACTGCACCAGCTTCTGATGATATTGGCTGACTTTTTCCTTCCTATATAAAAACAATTAATATAAGTTAATATATAAAACTACGGATCTCTAATAAATTCACTAATTAAATAGCTGAGTTAATATAGGTAATATTTTAAATTTTTAAATAAGTTACTCCTAATGATAAACAAGTATAAATTTAATTAAAATTACAAATATTTAATTTGTCATTAAAAATAACCTTAAGTTCTTGAAAAAGTTCTGCTGTAGCAAAAGGACTAGGAGACCATACCAATCGAAGCTTTGGAAAATGTAAAGTTAACAGTTGTAACTTAGAAGTAATGTCATTTCGATGACTAGTTGTCATATCTTTGCTAAGATAAAATCTTCCCTGAAAAATGTATTTGAATTTAATTATTATTTACATATTAAGATTATTTTATTTAGACATAGATATAAAAATACTAGTTTATAACATTACAAATTATAATTTACAATAAATCTTTGGGAACATTCAAACTTTATTGTGTCTTATATAGATACTTAATATGTTGATAACGAATAGTGGATGTTTGGTCCACGCATACTTTGATAATCTAAAGACAATTCAATGTTTAAATGACAATACTACAAAATATACAAATACATAATCAATAATTAGACAATTTAATATTAAGTCAACACAAAATGAATAAGAGGATTAATAATTGCCGGTGATGAAACATCCATGAACTAGTTTTTTTTTTACGGTGATGAAACAGAGGGGCAAAACGTCCGTTCACCATTGATAACACATGGTCTATAAGTTAAATATAATCAGCATTTTTTTTTTTTATGGTTTTATAATATATTTTATCAAATAATTAGTGATTTAAAAACAATTTTTGAAATTCTAACTTCAAATCCCAATAAAAATTGTTTGTGGATTTATGTTCAACTTTTTTTTTATTATTAATACAACATATATAATACAATATATACAATACATTTTTAGACATTTTGACGAAGTGAAATTTTTTTATTGACATTTTAAAATCTATAAATAACTCAAAATAAAAATACTTTATATATTATATCATACATAGAAAATTGTAATATAAACACTGAATATTTCAAGTTTTTGTGATTAATCATTCTTAAACTATAACAAAATGAAGAAATCAAGTTTTTCAAAAAGTGGTTAAATGTAAAAATTCTTGTTTTTCCTAATTTTTTTAATTGTTTCTCTTTATAAAGAAAAAAACAGGAAATTTTTATTTTTGAATCCCCAAAAGTACCAACAAGATTTAATTTACTACCTACTGGAAATCACTCTGAATTGAAAATTGAAAAGTTTTACTGTACAAAAACGGGAAAACAGATAAAAAAAAAAACATAAATCACTGTAAAATCAAGACATTTATCATTCCGTTTAATAATTTAAGTATATAAACATAACAAAGAAAGAAAATTACCTGTAAATCAAAAGGTTTGTTTTGATCAAACTCAATAAGTAATATTGGCTTTGTATAATAACGACACATCATTAATGCTTGATGATATAATCTACCAGATTTTAAAGAACCAATCAAATCATCAATACTTTTTCGTTCTACACACATTTCTGGTGTCAAAATGTAATCGCCAACCTAAACCAAATATTTAAATTGATACACAAAAAAAAAAAATGTAATATTTTCATGATATAAATTACTTGTAAAGTGATTGGTTCTATGTCAATGCCACGGCGATGAAGTAACACAGGCAAATCAGATCTAAATTCCCGCATATCAACAATAACTTTAGGTGTATCTTTTTTGATATGCTTTTCATCTGGTTTATACGATTTATCGTCATCATCCAGCATTTCTGAAGGATGAACACCTAAATCACGAGTTAGTTCAGGACAATCTTCATCTTTGCCATCTTGACCTTTGGGAATAACCATTACCTACATTTAAAATAAAAGTAATAAGAATATAACAATAGAAATAATGATAATAATGTAATATATTTAGTATTTAAATCACACATACTGCTTTTTCTTTGATTAGAAAATCAAAAAGTAATTTCTCTCTTCTGAGAGTTGTTAAATAAGCTTGTTCTTCGGTGGATCCTCCAAATATTAAAAAATAAACAACTAACTTATATTTTGCATCAGAGTTTTGAAATACCTATAAAATAATATTTATTTATCAATATAATATAATTATACTAAAAATAAAAAGTTTTACTTCAATTTGTCTAACTGCCGTCATATTTGCATCATACATAACAATATACTTAGGTTGTAACTCTCTAAGTGTGCGAGGAAGAGATAAGAAATCTCCATCTTTTTTATACTGCTGTAATACTATTATTGGTTCTTTTAACGTTTCATTCTAGAACAAATAATATTTTTTATTATGATGATTATTTATTGTAAATCATATAGAAATTATTCATACACAAAATATATTATTATATAAATAAAAATAAAAAAATTCATGATACAATATAATGTGTAAAGTATGCATTACATAATTAAATTAAAAATTAATAAGTTTGGCATTTTTGTACTATTTATTTGAATAGATCAACAATATAGAAAAAATAAAATTATTGTATACCCGAGTTTCATTTGCACATTCAGTGAATGTCAATCCATCTTCATTTTTACTTTGAGTTAAAGTGAAACAGTTATTTAAATCATTTTCATCCAATTCCTCATCATTATTTAAATTCTCATTCACTTCCAATTCTTCATTAGTTGTATCCTTTTGTGTGGATATTATTGGCTTATCTTTAATATGTTTTTTATACAAATTTAAAAGTAAAGCATCTGCTCCTTGGACAAGAAGCTATATAAACCATCAAGTTATCCATTATTATCATAATATTTTGTATACTGTATTAATGATATATTCGGTAAAAAAATAAATACTAATTCTATTACATTTTTCAACTGGCAACATGTTTTTGCAGATTGTACAAGTACTAATACAATTTCACCATTATCTTTTGAACTTTGTCCAATTTCTTTTAAAATTTCTGTCAATCCTCCCCATTTGGGATTATGTTCTGGGCAAATTTCTAAATAAAATAATATTCAGTAGGTAATAACATTAATTAATAAATTGTGAAATACCTTTTTTAGAATTAAATAAACGGCGTTTAGCAGTAATAAATAATGTTTCTGCAGCATCAAGTAATAACCATCCTGAACTACGATGTACATAATCAACAGAAGAATAATTAGATAACATGGATTGAAATCGAACAGAATCTAATGATGTGACAGATCTAAAACATGCATATTTAAACAAAACATTTTAATATAAATAATGAAAATGTAAACAAAATTTTGTAAAATAATAACATATCATGTTAAAAATAGATAAAAAATAATATAAAATAATATAAAATAATATTCCTGGAATATATATTTATATTTGGTCACTTACATCATTAAATTTCGTAAAAGTTTAAGGTCAGATACTAATTGCTTTGTCGTGCTACTTAATCTATGCCATATTGGGTTTAATTGTGTTTGTAATATTTTATGAAAACATTTAGATAAACTATTTTCAACAGTAATTTCTTCAGTGTCAAGCTATAAATAAAATAAGATTAATTGAAAAATATCTATTAAAATAATAAAATAAAACTTTAACAGAAAAATACCCACTGAAGGATTAAGTCTCTTTAGCTCTTTAATTGAATAATTTATAAGATCAAGTAAAGATGTTTGAATTTCCATCATTGCAGGTGTTAATTCTACATGTAACTCAATAACTTCAGGCTAAAATTATAAATAAATTAAGAATCAAAAATAATCAATTATAATAGAATTTTGGGATATTACATTTATTTTATCTAAACTTGACTTAACAGCAAGATGAAATCTGGGCCAAAGATATAATTTGGGAACAAACAAAGTTTTCATAATTCTTTCAATTTTAGTAAACCCGTAAGTGAATGTTTGTGAGGAAGCTGAAAAAGCTTTAATAAATCCAGTCTGAAAAAAATCATTAAAATTTACATTTAAATGTTAATATAGCCAGAAAATTATAGAAACTGAAAACAACAACATACCCATTAAAAAATATTAAACATGCAAAAAAATGTATTAATTTTAAGATAATGTACTAAGTAATAAGTATACAAAAAAAATTTAAATATATATAACATTATATTTAAAAATTAACCAACAAGAGAAAACTACACTGTCAAACTATAGATATTAGTAGGAAACATCAATTTTATTAAAATGTATAACAACATTAGATGAAAATAAATAAATAAATAAATAATTTTTTCCTAAAAATTTGCAAAAATACGTATTTTAAATTAGTGTTTTTGAACTTATCATTGCTTCTAAGCTCTAGTAAGTTATAAAATAATTTTTGATACTCAAATAAACTAAAATTTATTCAACTTTTTTGCTAATCAGTAAATATAAAGAATAATAAGAATAAAACTACCTAGAATTTAAGGGGTTACCACAACCACATGTCCACATTTATTTTTTCAATAATTTTATTTTTGAACAAATTATAAGTAATGGCCAGATGCCCAGATTTATATTATCTTAAAACAAATACAATATGATGCTAATATTCTCTAAAAAATCTTCAAATGTTCTCATAATATTCTCTTAGAAATTTAAAAAATATGGAAAAATAATCAATAAGTAAATAATATCAATGTATGCTTTAATATGCAATTTTTTTCTACAATATTCCTTTAATTAATTACTGAGATATTAAACTTGCATACTAAAATGGAATAATATTGTAATTAAGTAAGAGTATTAAAATAAATATTATTATAGAAGTAACAGTTAATTGATTTTTAAACTATTAATAAAAGTGCAGCGATTTTAGTCCAAAATTACTAGCATAATACATAATTATATTTATATACTTTGTTTTCCATACGGTACAATCTTAAAGCAAATGCTTCTTGACAAGACTCTAAAATATTATGAGCTCGGCAAACCAAAATTCCAGTTATTTGAGGTGTGGGAATTCTATGTTTTAAAAGATCCACAACTAATATTCTGGATGATACAAATAATACTCCACCTTGAAGATAAATTTTTTCTCTGAAAAATTATTATATAATGATATGAAATAAATGTATATCAATATTATAATATATACCTAAATGAAATACCTTTCAGCTATTGAAGTGTCAGCAGATAATATTTTTGGTAATGGTTTAATACCATCTTTTTTTAATTGAGTAATCCAAAAATCTTCTTCAGGACTAGATGAACCAATAACTAATACTAAGTTACCAGGGTCACAGAACACTTTAATTATGTTCAATATCACAGTTTCTAATCCAAGGCCCCTACATGAATATTATATAATTAAATAATATATTTGTATTATTAAATATAAAACATATGTTAAATTTACTTAGCACATATTACTAGGCCATCCTCATGTAAAACATCCAGAAACATTTGATTTTCATAAGGAAGCATTTTGTATAGTTATTAATGTTCATAAAAATAATACTTGTATGATAAGACTAATAAAATTCCAAAATGATTGTAAAGGTAATAAATCTATCACTTGTTCAGCCTTTTCATTAATTTCCTTAAATAATAATGATAATAATTAATATATAATTTGTACAAAGTACTCAGTAAGAACATTATATAACAAAAACTATTTTTTTTTTTTTTAATTAAATAAAATTTTTGATTTCTAATAAAACATATGAAATATTATTAAAATTTATCTTAACAAGTATTTACAATAATTGTTCTTTCTTTAGAAATAATACAACAGACATTTAATTCAATTTAATTTCTTACATCATTGTCTTCATCATTATTAATTGATTGAGTTTCATTTCCTTCTTCTGATTCAAACAAATTCAAGTTAAATTCTTCACCAGGGTTTGAATTTTGAATTATGTCTAATGTATAGCTGGTAATTTCATAAGAAGGGTGGCCATAAATACCAAGATAAATAGGCCGTTTAAACCTATAATAAATAAATTTAATAAGTCAAAAATAAGTTAATTAAATTTACATTTAATTACTAATGTAAATTTTATAAACATAGATAAAAAAATAAAAGCATTTTATTATCAATGATATTTATTATGAAACAAGAAAAAATACTATATTAAATAATAACAACATATTCTATTGATCCCAAATATTTGGTAATGTTACATGAGATTTTGATATTTTTCAATTAGTAAAATCTTATTTTTTTAAGAAAATATAAAAGGATACTTGACCAATGGTTTAATGCCTTTTAATACCTATTAAATTAATAAAATATGATATACATCCATATTTGAATCGTATTTAAGATTCTAACTTCTGAAATTATATAATTAATTTAAATCAATCTTGTTAATTTATAAAATGATGGTAATACAATTTATAATAATATTAAAAATAAAAAAATTATGAATATAACTATTAATTTGAATTAAACATTTAAATATAAATGTTAAATGCCTTGGCAAATTAATAAAATTCATTCTGTTTTAAATTATTGGATTGCATTATCTAAAGAAATGATTTATTTTTTATACAAAACTTTAAAAGTAAATTATTAATAGTTTTTATTACTGTAAATTAATCACTAATTTAAAATTTAATTTATAATTTTTGTTAATTAATTGTTTTTTACTTACATAGAAGAAATAAAAACATGTTAGTTATTTTGCTTACTTTTCTCTAAAAATAGCAAATTAACAATATATAGATCATAGGAACAGATTATGATTGGGAAAAAAAAGAAAAATTAGAAATTTCTCATTTTTATAACAACAATTTTAGTGAAAAAATATGTCATAAATAAGTATATGATAAATACATTGGTACAATATAAAACTTTATACAATAAGAAAAAAACATGATTACTTATATTTAAATCAATATGGCTCCCCATGACTAAACTTTGAAAAAAACATTTATAATAAGCATTGCTTGTGGAAAAGTTAAACACAATTCAGAAAAATAATTTTTAAACATATTAACAGGCCCAGATTAAGGCGTAAGCAGTGTAGGCTTCAGCCTACACAAATATGAATTTAGGGGCATGGGCACCGCATACTATCCTGATGTTATTTTTTATAATATGGTTATTTTATTTTTTTATATATCTAAAATATAAAATAAAGGCTGTTGAAACCGAACCATTTTTAAGGGATTATATTTAGGCAATATTTGATATTCTTGATCTATAACTGTGTGTGTTGTGACTGACCATTAGTGTCCCCGAATGTTATAGGTAATTAAGGATAGATTATGGGCTAAGATTCTTGGAAATCAGTAACAAACATACACACAGTCACATGTCACATAATTTTTACATATGTTTTTTACATGAAAATCTCAAAAAGCAAAAGAAAAATTCACCCAGTACCAAAAATCCGATTTATATTTAAAAAATATAATATTGAATTCCTTATTTTCTTCTCAAGGTTTTGTAAGAAATGGATTTTTGTTTTTGTATTGTTTAATTAATATAGCAATAAATGAATTATATTTATATATATTTTTTTTTTTCAAAATTCACCTTAATCTAGTGTTACTAGAAAAAAAAATCGTAAATCAATTTCCTACAAAACCTAGAAAGAGAATAAGAAATTCAAATATGTTTTCAAAATTAAAATCGGACTTTTTTTACTGGGTAAATTTTTCTTTCGCTTATTGGTCTAAATTCACAAAAAAACGAATAAAAATCGACCCGCTTTCAACAGCCTTACTTTTAATTTTATGTTTTTACTTGTTTTCACATATTATATACATGTACATAATATATATTAATGTGGCTAATAAACCTAACATAATATTTAATTATTTATTCAAGTATCGAGTAGAGAAATGTGTACAATTTTTTTTTTAAATAGGGGCACCAAATTTTTTACAGCCTATGAGCACTGTAGATCTTAATCTGGGTCTGCATATTAAGTTATAATTCTATTTACAAACTTAACATACATTGTTATAAAATGAGGTATTTGTTATTATTATTACCATTTAGGTATATGAAGAATATCAGTTCCACATGTAGTAGATTGAAGGCAATATGTATCTGGATCAAAAGTAGGATGATGCGAAATATGAGGCTGTGATACGTACAAATCAGCGTCCCCTTCTCTAAATTAAAATAAATATATTTTAATATACTAATATATTAGTATAACATGTTAAGAACCACTTACTCTGATATTAATATAATAGAAATATATCCTCTGTTTTGTAGTGTATAATATGAGAAATTATTTTTTGAAACAACACCAGTGATTGAGTGTAGAAGAATGTTTTGGTAAGAACTTGTAGACGACACTAATATCAGCACTAAAAGCTGAAAAATAAATAATTTTCTTTTGTTTCCTAACTAGAATGTTAAGCATAACTACAACATATTGATAATACTAGTTACGCAACATAAGTCTTAAACATAAAAGGAATACAAAGTATATAGGTAGATAAACAGTTTATTTTTGATTAAACATTTTTAATAAGTTATTTTTTATTATAAATACTTATTTTTTGTTTAAGATCATTAAAATATATAAACCTACATAAAAGTATAAGTATTAAAAACTAATTTTAAAAAATACACTTAAATATACTAGTAGAAAAAATTTTCAAATTTGTAAAATTATTAAAAATGTTTAGTCTTTTTTAATTTTACTTCATAAATAATTATAATGTAAATTAGATTTGAAAATATTAAATACTTTCAGATTTAAAATCTAAGTCTATTTTTTATTTTTTTTTAATGTCATTAAGAAATATTGCGTATCAAGTATAAAGTATATTTTAGTTAACAAGTACCTATTACTAGTAAAGTTATAAACAAGAAATTTTAAGTTTAGTATTTTAAAATTGCAGATAATTTTTACATTCAATACAATATTTTAAAAATATTATGTGAATATTTTCTTCCTCGATAGATTTTATTCTGAGGATTTTTATTCCGCAATTTTCAGAATCCACTAATTTGATATTAATAGTTTTAAAGTCTATTTATCTTGCAAAAATACTAACAAAGATTATTGAGATTAAACTTTTAAAATGGTATTTATTCCCAAATTAAAACATTTCATACTTTATTATTTTATATTTCTGATCAAGAAAATCACATCAGTTACCTATCTAGATTTTTATGAATAATAGTGATTAATTTTCTACATACTCTCAGTTCATTCCTGATAATCATTAAAATCAAATATGTATTATACATCTATACTTAACTATAATGTTATCGATGTATATACATGTTTAATATATAAAATATTAACATAACACTTGATTATATATATATACACACATATACAGAGTGTATCACAAGAATATGACATTCAAATGTTATTTTAATGTAAAATTGTCATCTTTATGACATACTGTAGATATATAAATTTCACTTATTACTGATAATTTATTTATATAACCTTGTGTTTATCAGTATAAAAATAAATTATTTTTTAAAAAATAGAATAAGAATGATTTTAGATTAACAAATGCAATTAATTTTCAAATGAATTATATATTTAATCAATATTAGAAACATTCAGTATACAACATGAATACACTAAATTGAGCATACAGAATTATAATGTTCACCTAAACCATACATATGCCGATGAAACACTAATGTTAATATTTTATTACAACTAGTATACTCTATTCCAATAGTAATATCAGATCCTTCAGCTTGAATTACTTTGATTGGGATTTTGAATATATGGGATAAAGCTCTTAGTTCAATTTCACCACCCCATTGAACTGAATTTGCTACTTGATAGCAATATTCAATAAATTGTTGATCTGTTAACATTTCTCCAGTATCTGGATGACTTAAATAAGGGATAAAGTCATCTTTGTTGCATTTGATAAATTCAGAAGTTTTAAGTCGAATTTCAGATACAGTAAAAGTTTGTCCACATATTTCTTTAAGCTGGTGTACAATAGCACTGTATAAGCAATTGCCATCTGAAGGAATATCAAAAATAACAAAACCCAAATTTTTGAGTTTCTTAACTAAAGTTTGAGTTTCTATATGTCGTGTACCACCAATGTTTTGAATATCATGTTCTTCAATTAATGCTTGTCTCTCCTTCAATTGAGTGATTTTTTTTGATCGCCGTTTTTCAGCTCTACTAACTTTAGTAGTAGTATCATTAATTTTAACTTCTTGTAAACTTTTAATCAGAGAAGGTTCTTCATTTTCTTCTGTAAATGTACTTAGTTCTTCTAAATGTTTATGCTTTAATTTGGCTTCAATTTCTGCTGTTTGCTCAGCAACTTCTTTCTTCTTTTTCCGATCACCCTTTGCTACAGACTTCTTCATTGATTGAATCTTACATTGCATGTCTTTTTTCTCATTTCTATGTCTTTGCAAAATGTCATCTTTAGTTTCGACGTTTACTGATTCCATTTAGCACTAGATATATAGTATGTTACTTTTATAATATAGATCACTATATAATTTAAAATGTAAACAATAATTTCTCATAGAACAAATACCTATCACATTTAATTATATTTCAATTTTAAATTAGGGCTGGGTTTGAACTTAAAAAAATATTTATATTTCACATTATATTCTATATGGTTAATATAGGTATGAATATAAATTTAATAATCTACTAAATATAAAATATTAATTTTAGTTCTAATAAAATGTATTCCAATTGGCTGCTAAATAATGTACACTTAGTGATAAAATATAAAGAAATTTATTTAAATTTTAAAGCATAATACATATAAAGTTTTGAGCATAATCATAGAAAGAATAGACTATTACAGCAGTTCCCAAACTTTTTTTAACCAATGCCAAGCTAAAAATAAAAAAAATGAATTGCTCCTCCCATGAATAAATAAATAACAAATTTATACTATTTAAATATACAAAAATGTTTATTGTTATGACAAAATAAATCAACAATAACAATATTTTTAATTTGTATGAAAAAACAACAATAACTATTAATATTAATATTTAATCTTAATGTGAACAATGTGGTCAAACACTGGCTGGATGTAGTAACTTTCCGAAAATTCCCGAACTAAGAATTATCTTAGAATATAACTAGTATGCGAAATTATTGTTGATTTAAAAATATCATTATTTACCACACATTTCGCGCCTCAGTTTAGGAATTGCTGGACTATTAGACTACTATTAAAAAACTATGCTTGATTGCTAAACATAGATAATTTAAAAAAAAAATTTCAGTGTTGGTAGGGTAAATACTATATAAAAACTTTTTTTTATGTTTAGAACTTTTTTAAAACTATTGCTATAGTATATTTTAAGTCAAAAAATACTTATGTCATACTAAGAAACAACACATAATATAATATATATACTAAGAAAGAGTGAAAAATAAATGTATACTACAGTAGTTAAGTAAAAATAAAAATGATTTTCAACTGTTTTATTTGAAATAAAGATTGTCAATGAATACTGTTTTAATCAGTTCAATGGACTATAACAGGGATTTCAACCCGTGGTACGTGGAAAGCTCGAAGGTGGTATGCAAAGAAATTTTAACTTAAAGATTTAACTAAAAATTATTTTTTTTTTTTTTACTTTCATAAATATCAAACAATAAAAAATGTTAAGAAATTAATGAATCATAAAAATATACGTTAAAAAAAATTTGACTCCTAATTTAGTTTTAGAATTAAAGTGGTACGCGTATTAATTGAAAAAGTGTCTGGTGGTACTTAATGATAAAAAGGTTGGGAATCCCTGGACTATAACTAAAATGGACCAATTTCATTTAGGTACCACATTATTTTTGTTATTTTGTAATTTGTATTATGTGAATACAACAAATAATTTATATTTACCTATATTACTTTGTATTATATTTTTGTATATTCAAACAATTATTGAATTATTATCTCCTAATTTTATAGAAACAACTACCTATATATTATTAATAAAAACCTTGAACAGTATATTACTATTTTTATAGATACTAACCATTTATAAACATAAGTACAAATTATAGGTATAAAAATATCTGGATTTCTAAATTAGAAATGAAATAACCAGTATTTTAAGTTTTATTTGATTTTAAAATAGAACTTCCTTAATAATGTAGAATTTATTTTTCAATTTCTATAAATATAGAAATGTATTTTTTAGTAGATCATTATTTATTTTAATATACTTTTAGAACATTTATATATGATGAAGAAATCTATTAATAAAGATTTAATTTGTTTTCATTACTAAGATTTAGAAATTGGGATAGTTCAAATTTTATTCTCAGTATTTATATATAAATAGATTTAAATAAAAAATAGTATTTTTTTAAACACTTAGTACTCATTATGATACCGATATCAAACTTCATAAATTAAAAATCTAAATAGTTCAACTGTTAACTAAGATCATTTTTATAAAATACTAGCTGTATTACCTGATTATTTCTAGATTAATATTAATTTATCTTTTTATCATTTCTCAGCTGAAGTATATAACATAAACACGATCCCAAAGATAAATTTTATGATTTTTCACTTCTTAATTTTTTTATGTTAACTCAAAAAATTGGAGATTGATTCAACAAATGCTTATAAGTTAAAAGCTGACATAAACCCAATATTTTGTTATTACATTTTTTACTTCTCTAAGTGTTTAAATCAAAAATAAGACCAGAATTTAAAAAATAAATCATGATTACAATTGATCAAAAAAAGTAATATATTTTGTAACTTTGATTACTAGTACTTAATTTTAAAATGTCAAATGTCATGTTTCTACCAATTTTAATCTGTAACCAATGCCAACCATTTATAAACTAAAAAACATATAATTTTTGATCACTTAAATTAAGTTTATGAATAATTAATCCTATAGCAACTTGTGGAGATTGAAAAATAAACTAAAAACACTCTCCAAGTCTTTAAGAATCTATTAATATAACTTTTATTAAAACCAGTCAAATAGTATTTAAGTATATAGAGAAGAAAAAAAATTAATTTATAAATATATATATATATTTATTATAGATTGATTTATGTGTTATATAAGTTTTAAAATTTTAAATATATACACATATAACTATATAAGATTTGTGTAATTATTATATAATAACATAATATTTAATAACTTTTAATTTAATATTTTCTAGTTACTTAACTAGGTTTAGATATCAATTATTACTTATTAGGTATTTATTGATTTAACATTACCTACCTACATGAATTTAAAAAAAAATTTAATCAGTACCTACTTATGCATTTACCTATTTTCTATTGAGAGGATGATATACTCACATGTGTTGTCCCAATCCGAGTCCCAATCTTACAAACGTAAAATATAGCAAATTTGTAAACATTATAAAAATCCATTTTATGCTGTTAGCTTTAATATTAGTCAATGTATCTACGTTATCAAAGTGAAAGGTAAAAATACTATCTAAGGTATCACATAGACTTTTATTTTTAAGTAACTTATAGCTAAGTAAAATATCAGAACTTTAAAATAAAAATATTAACAAAAGCACTAAATAATACCCGGAATAATACCTATTCTTACTTTTAAGTTTAATAATACACGAATAATACATAAGTTAACTCTAATAATAAAGGTAACAACAAATAATGGATTCCGCACAAATTTTCTATTTTTACGTTTTACACATGCAGGTATAACGTCTTCTTAAAAAAAGTTTATCTATTTTATTGTTTATACCAATAGTTCTTAACTTACTCTGAATCACGGAAAACTCATAATTTTTTAAGACTTTTGCTAACTACAGCCATAAAATAAAACCACAGTTATCTTTTAATATCTTTAAATTGCATAGTATATTTAAAATTACATAGGCAAATAACAATTTTCAGTAAATAAAATATCTACAACATAATTGTAATGATAAAATTAAAAACTTTCTTAATATTTAATAACGATTTTCAAATTTTGGTGGAATTTTTTCTTTAAATTTATGGATCGTTTGTCTACTGTGAAACACCAGTTAAGAACTACTAGTCTAAATCATAATGAATAATAAATCACTAATATTAATTCTAATTCAATATAAAGAATGAATGATGGCCCAGCCCTAATAAATTCCCATGTACAAAAAATGTATTATCTACATATTTTTTTAATATATACTTACATGAATAAATGTACAATTGAACAATGAAAAATTTGACATAATTCAACTTAGTCCGATGACGGATATATTATTAGAAAAACATTTTTATTTGAAGTGTTGTCTTATTTAAATAATGTATTAGAACAAAATTATATAGGTACATAAAAAAATTAGATTTCGTTAAGAATGAATTACAATTTACAATACGAAGCACATCTAAATCGACAATAGGTACCTTCACACTTCAGTTTTTTTTTTTTTTTTATTACAACGTTGTAGGTATACACAAATTATCATTAAACTATAATATGATTATGTTCTTTTCTATACCTACTAAATATAGGTGTATTTAACAATTATATTATTATTTATTTAACTACACAGTACACAGTACACAGAAACACATTTAGGAGTTAGGACAACTAGTTACTACTTAGTACTTACTACTTTACTATAGTAAGTAGTAGTTAGTACCCACGATTCACGGAATCACGAATCACGATTATACAGGTTGGGAATCGGCTCATATAAACATTAAACAATCACAAATCTTGAAGACCAAACCTTCTAAAAAAATTAGCTGTTCTCACTAGTCACTAGCGCCACCAGGCAATACCAGCGGATTTTTTTTATACAATATTGCCATCGATATTCCCCGATATCACGATTAAAGATATACCCACGGATTAAGATCACAGAATAGATGAAATGATTTCATCTATTCTGTGCTAAGATAGTCCGTAGATATACCTTATTGTTATGTGCCACAGATATTTTATATATCAGACATCAGCTGTGTTCTGTGCTTAAATCTATCGTATATTATCTTAAATAATAAATGCCCGATATAAATCCACTGGTAGTGCCTGGTAGCGCTAGTGACTAGTGGAAATCAACTGATTTTTTAGAAGGTTTGGGCTTCAAGATCTGTGATTGTTTATATGAGCCGATTCCCAAGTCCCAACCTGTCCTGTATAGTGTATAATATCTGTGATCGTGGTACAGGGATCACTACAAATTGTACCACAAAATATTTGGTCCAACTACAATTTCATCCTAATTCTCTATTATTTGTTCC
>VUJU01003821.1:3698-17599 GCA_009835225.1 Aphis craccivora | reverse complement strand
TGCATACATACTTAAATACTTAAATAATATTGAAATGAAAAATAAAAATAAAAAACTAATATTTTTGTTATGACTTGATGTTATCAGTGTACATAAAATGTTATTATTTATTATCATTAATTTACTATTGGTTTTATTTTACACTGTCATCTGTAGATCTACAGCCTGTGGTTTGTATTATTCTTCTTATATATTATAATATTATAATACACTATAGTATATTCATTTTAAGAAGCGATTCAGGCGGCGACTAGTTTTTGTCGTTGGCGGACAGGTCACACCCAACCGATCTCCCCCATACTGTTTTTACCACCTTGTCCTGTGCGAGCGTGCGTTATGTGCACCGCAAGGTGAATGTGCGTGCGTGCGTCATGCGTACATACAACTCACATTTGGGGTGCTTCCATGGAATGTGTGTCCGTTAAATACAAACATCTGCTGGACAATACAGCACGATTACATCCGCAGCTGCCGGCACATGCCACATACCTTATAACCTCGCATTTGTGCTTCACTCTCTGTGTCGACCTTACCTATACGTACTAGCTGCCACGCACAACCATTAAATTTACAAATAATATAAAAATTATTCGTTCAGTCTTCGTTTGTGTTATACTATTATTTTTTTACATTTGCTTGACATTACCATGAGCAATTCAAATGTATCTGGTATACCTGGTATATCTGATATCAACGCAACGTCAATCATTTCTCCAAAGAGAAAAAACAAGAAGGGAAAAGTAAGAAATTATTTTTTAATACCAATTTGATCAGGCCTGTACTGGCCCACCGGGCAACCGGGCAGATGCAATATGCCGCCATATTTAAAACTTTATTAGAAATAAACTTAACAGAAAGTACAGAATTTGATCATTATTGATCTGTAAATATATACTTAATGTTTTAAAATTCCTTTCAGTATGTCAGAAGTCGTCAAAAGGAGATTATTATTAATATCTACAAGGACGTCGTTTCAAAATCTCCAGACATTCAGTACAGACCTATGATTTCCAAAATATCAACAGTCTCAGGTATAGGCCGTGAAACCATCATAAATACCATTTCAGAATACAGGAAAACAGGACATATTTCTTCTCCTCAAACAAAACGCATAAGAACTACGTTGTTCCATAAAATTGACGATATGGATCGAAATGGTATTCGTCAAACAATACATTCATTCTGGTTACGACGCGAACTACCAACCATTGATAAAATCCTTACGGCTGTGAATGAAAATCCATCTTTACCAAATTTTAAACGTATGACTTTGTTTAAGGTGATAAAAAAATTGAATTTTGTATTTACCAAACGCAAACGATGCAGCGTGCTAACAGAACGTAATGACCTGATTTCCTGGCGACAACGTTATTTGTACGACATACGCAAGTACCGTAAGGAAGGTCGTACAGTTTATTACCTAGATGAGACTTGGTTGAATGCTGGTGACTGCGTTGAGCATGTATGGGTGGATACAACAATCACATCTAATCGAGACGCATTCAATAAAGGCCTAACAACGGGATCCAAAAATCCGACCGGTAAGGGCAAGCGCTTAATTGTGGTCATATTGGATCTAACAATGGATTTTTTCCCGGTGGATTGTTATGTTTTGAGTCGAAGAAGAACAGCTCAGACTATCACGACGAAATGAATGGTGATTGTTTCCAAGAATGGTTTGAGTCTGTTCTTCCTCGACTTGAACCAAATTCCATTATTGTGTTAGATAATGCACCATACCATTCAGTCAAAGCGGAAAAATTACCAACATCAAATTCCAAAATGGCCGACATATCGAAATGGCTTATTTCAAAAGGCGCAATTCTCGAGAGACCGATGAAAAGGGCTGAACTGTTGCAGATGGTACGTGAAATTAAAAGCAAGTATTCTTCATACATCATTGACAATATGGCAAAAGCCGCGGGTCATACAGTGCTTAGACTTCCACCTTACCATTGCGAGTTCAATCCGATCGAACTCGCGTGGGCAATGGTTAAAAAGTATGTAAAATCCAACAACAACGTACAAACTCGATGATGTCCGTCAGCTACTGAACACAGCAATTGAACGAGTAACAAAAGAGAACTGGAAAAACTTCATTCGACATGTGATTGAAGAAGAAGAGAAAATAATGAAAGTTGACGACATTATGGACGATATCATCGACCAATTAGAGCCATGTATATTGACGGTTTCAAATAAAACATCTTCGGATGATTCCGATTTGTAAATACCTTTAAAAATTGTAACGCTACCTACCTGTAAATAATTTGTATTTTGTAATTTGTTAAATTTTTTTATTTGCCTATTTTGTTGATGTTAGAATTTTTTTTAATTAGCTTTTTGTACATTGTTTTTGTTATTATGTGACATATAAACTAATTAGTTAATATTAATAAAATGTTGTAAAGTATTTGGAAGTTTTAATAGTTTTTCTTTCGTATAATATTTTAATACATAGCGCGGTAGGTCGACGTGCGAACCAAATACGTGAAAACTGATAACACACCGCACAAGAGTCGTTGCCATACATTTTAAATTATGTATACACGTAAGCAATAAACACTAGACTAATGCGTCGCTCCCGTCGGCGGTAATTATTAAGACAAACGATATTTACGAGGCCACGCCCATGCGCAGAAGTTGGCCGCCTGAATCGCTTCTTAAAATGAATATACTATATGTCTGAGAAAAAAATTACGTATAGATATTGTTATGTACCAAAATGTGAAAGTACATGTATTAAAACACCAGACAAATTATTTCTATCAGACATCAGTGCCTAAAGATAAAAAAAAAAAAGAATATTTTGGTGTAAAGTTGCTAGAAGAGCTGATATTGGAAGACTTAATAATCATTATTACTATTGTGAAGATCACTTACATGTAAGTAGGTACCTATATATCTTATTCTTAATGAACTTATAATATATTTTTTTCATGAACAATACTGTAAGTACCTATTATATATATAGTAATCTCAATGGACAAAATACAATTTACATAATATAAATGCAATTTATTTAACAAATTATTTTTAGTTACTTATGTTATTAGTTATGTTATTATTATATTTTTTATTATAGCTAGAAAATATCTAGTCAACTGTATTCGAATTAAAATCATGGGCCCATCTTATGTGAAACACTTCAAACTAAAGCCAAATATTATTCACTATAAGTTTGACTGCCAGACTGACCGTAAACAAATTACCAACACATTACCAACTAGAGTAGTCTATAAAATAAGAGCAAGGCGTGATTTGGTTGAAGCAGCAGTGAATAATACACCTGAATATAATATTATTAAGTGTTATAATCACAAAGTAATAATTTAGTTGTACTAGCTATGTATATACAATGATATACATGATTAGTTTTTTCATTGTGAACTAGGTATCTAATGGTTTCTAGTTTTCTATTATTAATTTGAATTTAAAGCAACCTATATTTTTACTAACTATTTTAAAGCACATTCTGCCTAGTTAAAAAAAAAAGTATTAAGTAAGCATAACTGGTGCATGTACCAATCATGATAAACATTACTCAGTATTCAACTTATTTCTAAACATTGTATATATATATATATCATAAACTATACAAGAATACAAGATTATATTCACTAAAATACTATATATTTATATTTTATGCATACTTGAAGTTACATATAAAATTTATTTTATTTGGATCAGATAACTCAAATGAAATAAATGATTTGTCTCCACCAAAACAACTTTCAAAAGAAGTCGGGAGTCCAAGTCAATATAATTAAAGATACATGTACAATAAATAAACCAAAACCTTCCACCCAATTAATACCACACCAAAATCTTCCCAATGTGATTTAGGATTAGCATTGACTAAAACTATTTCATCTGTTAGGGTTCAGTTAAACATAAAGAGTTTGATGAAAAAAGTGAATTGGAATTAACTTTAAATTCTTCTCTTTCAAATTGTGCAGTCTATCAAATGTATCTTGTTCAAGTTCTCAAAGTTATATTGAAGAATTTTTTATTGAAAATGAGTCAAATAAATATAAGAAACTCAGTTATGAAGTAATGTGTTACCTGGTTACCATATTCAAAATAACCCTAAACATTATATAGGTCTAACCACTCTAACCCATGAATGGTCTAAACATAATTTTATTACTTCAATATTTTAAAATTCTAAAATTTCTGAAAGAGATATACTTTAAACTTTAACCAAAATTCGATTGAATGACTCTTTTAGTAGATTAGGTGATATATTTGGTGTTTCAGAAAGTTATAGTTATGGTATTTTTAGTAAAACTATTAATCTAATTGTTGGTTATTTTAAAGAATTTATTTACTGGCCAAACAAAGGTACAATCATTAAATTACTTCCTATTCCATTTCGCTATAGATATTCAAACGTCCAAGCCATTGTTGATTGTCTTGAAATTGAAATTCCAAAACACTCTGACTCGGTTTAACAGTCATTAACTTGGTTAGATTATAAAAAATTTAATACTCTTAAATACCTTATATCTTGCAGGCCTGATGGATTTAAAGAAATGTTATTTAAATAACTTAAGACTATTCCATAAATTGTATTTACAATAATTTTGGAAATATACTTTTTTTCCAGAATAAGGAACTTTTTTATTAGTTTTGACGTATACCTGGTGGTGTGTACGTCGGGATGCGACTGTGGTGAAGGATAAAATAAAAGTTACATCACAAAATGTCGGGGGAGAGTGTTGGTTTTTATTAAGACGCCAGAGTGAAAGCAACGAAACAATGATTTACAATTATAAAAAACAAACACGGGTAAAGAAAAAAAACAAGAAAAATAAATACAAATCACACTTTGGTGACAACGTTCGTGAGAGTGGAAAATGAAGAGGGTGATGCGGTAAGGCGCGGATCACAAGACTAAAGTGCCTCGGTCCGGTTCGCGGTATCGGCGGTCCGATCGGTCCGGATGCGGTTGTCTCGAGTCGGTGTCGTCCGTCGTCAACTAGCGGTTGATAAGAGCAGTACTTAGCGGCTTTCCGCGTAAATGCCATTTAAATTCAAACGGATGTTACGCGGTACCGCGTCAGTTTTTCACAGCAAATATAGTCATATTCAACCCATTTCAGTTAAGGTGCTTGATAACATCAAAATCTGGAACTGCATGAGCAAGTAATCTCTTACTTTTTTTTATAAACATGCATTTGGATTTTGAGAGAGAACTTTGGGTTGAATAATATCATTCTTAATGTAATTAGTCACTGTTTTGTGATTAATAGGACATTTTATTTCCAGGACAAAATCTGCAGCTCTTCCATCCGCTGAAGCACTAATAATAGAGAAATCTTGAAAGATAGCTAAACCTGTTGCTAACTTCAATGCCATCATACATTTTTTTAACTTCATTAAAAACCTAAACAATATACATTATTAGATATCGTAAATACAATATAAGCATCTGTAAATGCAGTGCACAATATGTATGGTTTATTTACGAGTTCTTCTAAAAGTGTCCCACGTTCCATTGCTTATGTTAATTTTACTTTAGCACATCCTAAAATTTGTTTATCTAGTGACCCATCATCTGTTTTGCACTTAGATACTTCAAATATTTTTGAAGCTGTTATCCGGCCATATCTATATATCTATATATTCTACTCTACATATTTCACAAATTTGTAGGTTTATTATTTTAAACTATATTAATATATTTATTATTTAATATAACCACAATAGTAATACATTTTCTTGATTAACTATGTCTATGTAAATTCCTTGGCCTGTGCTTTACATAATAATATAAATCAAAACTTAAAATAAAAATTATAATTATAATCTATAATATATATTTATAAAATGAATAATAATAACTAAAAGCTTTAAATAAATAAATTAAACGGTGGTGTAAACGCCAAGGCGCGTCTGCAAACAAGATTCTCATAAGCGTGACAACTAAGGGGCAAAGCTATACTGGATATTGGCGTCACGCGTAGGCCACGTTCACTATAAACGTACGCATAACTTTTTAAGTCCAATAACTCGGTCAACTATAATTTTTAATAAAAATTAATAAATACGGGTCTTTTTATTTAATGTCTGTAAGAGATTTAAGTAATAATAAAATATATGTTCAGGTCCTAATTCCAGTACATAAATTATTCGAATGAAACTCCACTTAACTACACAGCTAATACTTAATAATAAAATAGAGGAGATAATTGTTGTGAAAATAAATATACAGAAAAAAGTCTTTAGGAAAACGAAAAACCCCAAGTCAAAAATTGTCGTTTATCGTGCACAATATTCAAAGTTAGACAATAATTATTTTATGATTTAAAAATGTATAGAATATCGTTGTGGTTTTATGATTATACTGGTGCAGTCGATACAGCTGTAGTAGCAGTCGGAAATTTTTCTTTGTTAAAACGAAATATTAGAAATTATCGGCATAGACATTTACTTGGAGAACCAATGAATTCTGATTTCAATATCCCTGAAGAGTGGAAAACCACAGGGGGCGGAACCTCGGCCATTTATATTTGACAGTGAGGAACCTGATTAAAGAATTTTGATATTTGCTTCTGACTGCAATAGATATTCTAACAAAATCTGAATAAGTCAAAAAAATCATGTACAACAATTTTACAACAAGATATCATTAAATACATTCAAGTTTCTCGACATCCTAAATCTAAATATGTAATTATGGATTTGGAAATTGTAGCCATGAATACAACAAATGACGTGCAAATCAAAGGGTGTTTTTTTTTTCACTTATGCTAATCTATAAGGCGAAAAGCTCAACAATTAGGAATAATATTGTAATAACGCAAAAATAAAAGAAAAGGAAAATAAAATATAAATATAAGATATCAAAATATATATAAGATTAAGAATGTTAGTTATGTATTTTAAATAAATGCTAGGCAAACACATGGGACACAAGCCTTGAATAAATGCTGGATTTATCATAAGTTATTTAAATTTGCGTAATATTGCCTTCCTCCTGATCGTCGGAGGGTTATCAAGGTCGTAATTCGAGAATAATCAAGTTCACCGTAGTAGTAAAATATTAATTATTAAATTATAATAAACATAATAAATAAAGTATAATATGTAAAATTTTATAAGTATATAAATATCGATGCGCATGCATCTTACCTTATTAGGAGTTGTGTTTGAATGCGCAGTTGACGTAATAAGATAGTTAAAGGATTTAAACACTCAGATTGAAATAAAGCAACACTGTTTAATTTCGATTTAAAAAAATGAAATGTTTAAGTTGTCGTTTGTAATATCTGGTGTGGAAGTGTTTTAAGGTGCTCCTGCACTTGTTTGTTTGACTGGTGCTCATGCACTTGTCTCTTTGAAGGGTGCTCATGAATTGATGAGAGAAGACGACTTTTTGTCGAGCCGGCTTAAGTCGCAGGCGGCTCCATCAAAGGTCTCCGCGTTACAAAGAAATTGTTTTAGTCCTTGGCGACAGAGACCCTAATTGGACCATTCCTTGCCTTCGTCGGCACACGAAATAGATCACATGTGTTGCGCTACACTGTTTGCAATTTGCAATCATGATATGTGAATATAAGCATATCATAACAATATGTTATATTTACAGAAATAATATAGATTTTAGAATAAGTTATCGTATGATCAACGCTTTGACATTTTTACCCCTTAGTGAAGTAATAGATGGAATGGTATATTATATACGACATCTGTACAATTGTTACCATAACTAAAATATTTTGACAAAATTTATATTAGTGGGAAGTCTGGGAGTCCAATATTTTCCCCCCACTTTTGGAATGTGCATGAAATTACTTTAAATAATGACAACACAACAAACCATTTTTGCAGTGTTACCAACTCAAAAATTTAAATTTCCGTAGATTTGTTGTAAAAAATTCCCTAAATCTTATCTATATTTCCCCATAAAAATTTTTACCATGAACGGTTTAAACTTGTACCTAAAAGGTCCACACTCCACATATTACATATAATATGATAAAACTATTTTCGCAATGTCTTGTGTTTGCAACACATCGGTCTAAATCCATAGATAATATAAGAATTATATTCTTCTTATATTATCTATGTCTAAATCACGGATACATAGATAGCTAACTGATTAAGTCTGAGTCTGACGCATTATGATTAACACGGTCTTAGAAGATATCTAATAAGACCGTGATGATTAAGAAGCCGAACGCCATATCACAAAGTAGATAAATGGCCATACGTCAGGATTATAAAGAATAATATTATAATAATCGTGCCATATGCGTGGTAGTCAATGTTTTTGTTTGTTATTACTTTATCAGTTTGAATTCATTATATAAAGGCCACGATTTAAGATAGTAGGTACTATCTTAAATCGTGATAAAGGCATAATCCCAAGGTGAAATAGGTGAATTGATATCAATGATCAATCCAGTATCTACCTAGCATAATGCATAATCCAATAAATTAATAGCAAATACTTTTATTAAAAGAGTAAGAAATAATTATAATTTATAATAATTAATGTAAACATTAAAAAATATTAAGATCATCAATTTATATTATTAATTCAATAAACAGACTTGTGGTGTGTATCACATAATATTGTTCAATGTAACTGAGAATTAAAAATAATAATAATAATAAAAAATAAAACAATCAATATAGAGTAGTTCTGGTTAATATAAGTCAAATTAGTTCAATTGAACTTAAATAACAAAATTTATATAAGAAAGTAATTATATATAAATAATAAAATAAAATAACAACTTAAATAAAATACTAAGATGATCAATAAAAATTATAAAAATAACAACCTACTCTTTGAAATCATACATAGATTGGTTAAATAATTTATAATGATCTGGTGTAGTTTCAAATTTGTAGCAACAAGACTTTTTAAAACAGTTCTTGGCATATAACAATCCTTCAAGTGTGTCTGTACTGCATCTGTTGCGTTGTTTTGTCTTAATAAGGTTGATGGTAGAAAAAATTCTTTCCACATTTGCACTTGAATGAGGCAAGCATAACATACTTTTTACAAATTTGGACAAGGTGGGAAACATGAACGTACCATCCCCTCGTTGTGTTTCACTGACTTTTTTCCAAAATACATTAAATTCAACATCCTTATCTACTGCTATATTCTTTAAATCAGATTCACATTGAAGTAATCTAAATTCATTATCTAATTCATTGAGCTGGCTATCTTGAATTATGTTTGGAAACTCATATGCAAGAGAGGTAATTGAGGTTACTGTTCCATCAAAGACTACTTTTGGGTTTAAAAATTTTAATTTCTGTACAACTTTATACTTTTGTAAAGGAAATCGTTTATAAATTTGAGTTGCTGCTTCAACATAAAATAATAAGCAATTATTAGTAAATTCCTTTTTTGTTTGACCACTTATTCCACAACGGTCAATATATGCATGAATTTTTCCACCAAGATAAATTAAATCATTATCCAAATAATTATTTGAATTTTTAAATTGAACATTTTCAACTAAAGTTTTTTCCAAATATAATGGTTTTATATAATTTTTTAATAATAACTTATATTGACTCTCTAAACGATCATATAGAATATGAATTTTTGGTTTTTCTGATTGAAATTCCCTATTCAAATCGTTAAAGAGTGGTAAAATATACTGTAAAAACTGTAAGTATAATTTAAATAATGGATTGTTCAACTTTTCTAAAATATCTTTTGCTTTTTCAATATTTTGTTCTAGAGATTCTCCTGTAAAATATAGCTTCAGACTGTCAAATTGTTCCAATAATCTGTTAACTACTGGTAGTAATGACAACCACCTAGTCTGACATGGTTGTAACATTTTATGTGGTTTAATATTTAAAAATGTTTGAAATTCTGCATATTTACATAACCGTTTTGGACTTGTGTTTAAAAAGTTGTATATATCTTTTGCTGTTTCTTCTATCCATATTGGTAGTTTGGTACACGCATAAGATGCACATAAATGAAAACTATGGCATATGCATTTTAGAATAAAAATATTAGGAATATCATCCTTCAATTTAGTAGCTAAAGAGTTATGTGCCCCCATCATGACATTAGCTCCATCACTTGCATAACCAATAAGCATTTTTTTGTATTCTACGGAATGTTTTGTAAAAAAATTTATAATATGATTGTACAAAGTTTCTGCATTAGCTTGATCTAGGGGAATTAGTGCAAGAAAATAATCGTTGGTATTGAAATAACTATCCACTGTTCTACATACAAGTGCCATATGTTTTATACAAGCACGGTCTGTACTCTCATCAACAATCAATGAAAAAGTATTATTTTTTAAGTGAGATATAAGTTTAAGTTTTTCATTCTCCCCAATAACATTTTTCACTACAGCTTCAGACTTCGTTCTTGCACATTTTATGGTGTTCAAAATTTTTGAATTACTATCAATCTTTGGTAAAAGTTTTGACAAATGAGTCATTGCATTAAACGAAATGTTATGTTCAACAGCAAAAGAACACAAAAGAAGCTCGCCTTTTTTAACATCATTGTCTAATGATGTAGCATTAGAAATACTGGCCATTGAAAATAATGTTTGTTGGTTTTTTGATGATGCGCATAATTTTTTATGGTTACCAGTACTGGCATGTTTACCGATTTCTGATTTCCCACCTTTACCATTAAAATTACATGTTTTACAATAAAAATACAACTCACCTTTTTTACTTCGTGTAAGCCAGTTTTTAAATGGCTCCTCTTTTTCCCACGTCGTACGATATCCTTGTTGATATGTTCTTTTTTTCGGAGGTGTTCTATTTATGATTTCATCTGATTCGTCGGACATGGTGTAAGACGTAAGTATATCGGAGTAATTCTTACAATAAACAATAATAAGAAGAAAAATATTTAAACAATGAACATGTAACCGAATACGTTCAATACGAGCCAATACGTATCATGCGATTATCATTTGAATATTTGATATTAGTATTAAACTATTAACTATTTAATGTTTATACTTTATAGTCAACGGCATATAATAAATTAATATCACAGAATAGATAATATGCAGTGTGTTTTTAATTTTTTATTATTAACAGGGATAAAAACAACCATATTTTGTCGTTTCCGTCTCTGCATTTCGGGAGTAATAATATTTACAATAACGGGTGTATTTTTAGACCGAATTTATAACGTAACACACCAATCGATAGGAGTGTAATCACACATAACCAGAAAAAAGAGTCAATACCATGGTCTTAGAAAATAAGATATCTTCTAAGACCATGGTCAATACTATCAGATAATAATATTATGAAAAGTTAAAGTTAGGTTAGCGTATAGAAACTTTGGTTTTTGACCAGTTTTTGTTACCAAAATGATAGGCGAAGACTTTCATAATAACAACACGTACTTTTCTTAAAAATTCCCTAGATTTTGTTCGTTTTCCCTTATTCCCTAGTAGTGATGCGATATCCCTAGATCTAGGGAAAATTCCCTATAGTTGGTAACACTGCATTTTTGTGAAGGTTGGAATAACTATATCAATAAACTTGTAGGAACAAATAATCCATCATTTCGGTTAGTAGTTAAGTATATCCAACAAAACGAAACGACAACGTGGATTAAAAGAACAGTCTTTGATTCAAATACAAACAATATCTAAATGCCTAAAAGTTCAAAAAAAAAAATAATAATAATGATAATAATTTGCTAGACAAACTACATAATGAATGTGAGAGCTATTTGAATAAAGAGATTAATATAGGACAATTTTTAAATAATATAACTAAGTGTACGTATAGTTGTTTATATTTATTAACTATTAATTTATTATTTTATTGATCATAAATCATATATTGTATTTATTGTATATTTGTATATTTATATATTTATTTTAACTATCAGAAATTTTGTATGAACTTATTTGTGTTTTGTTCATTTTGATTTCTATCATTATTTTTTTGTTTTTAATACATTATTTACATTTATTTTGTTGACGATGGTAATTTATCAAAACTATAAATAAACATTGTAGATTTGTAAATATTTTAGAAAATTGAATTTTGAAGAGTACCATTAATCCGCGTTTTTTATTTCTATTGTTATAAATTCTGTGGACCGTACCAATATTCCGAGCTCTTTGCAGCCTATATAATATGTTAGTTATACTTCTTATACTCGGAAAATGGGTGCCTAGACAGTTTAGAAATAACAGAATTGATGTAAAATGTACATGTATAGTTGTAATGACGTGTTAAATTATGACCTCTTTTAAAACCATTACGCGTTTCACTTATACGCTGGTTAATATTTGAAATACATTTTTTAATGTTTAAATTTTAACATAAAAGATCATTTATTATTTTTATTACTCTATGAATAATATAACTATAATTTAAATTACATAATTCAACATTAAATTTCCATGTAATAACAGAAGTTTCGTTATTTATAGACTCGATAATATTCATGATATTTCTATAAATTGTTTAATGTTAATACAATATGGTCAGCAAAGAATGGTTCTGTTTCTGTAGATTTCGTATGTTGCGATGGTCCTAGTATTAAACACAAGAAATTGAAATCTATTTCCTCGTTTCTAGGAATAACAACATTATGCTTAATATTCTTATTTATAACTGTTTGTAAGCATAAGAAAGAAGTAACGTATTTTTGTACGTTATTTTTTCTGGCCATTATAGCAAATTTAAGAATATCCATAGATTTCATTCTAGCAATACCTAAAGGCATTTTAACGACAATAAGTCGATTAGTCTATTTTTCAATATGCTCATGAAAGGGAACTAGTGAGTTTACCCTGATTTTTTTAGAGGGTTGTCGAGTTAACAGATTTTTAACAATAGTTTTATTAAAAATGTAAACTATTTTTTTTTAATAAGTACCTAGATTTCTTTATATTCAGCTTTTTTTTTGCAACTTAGTTATAATACAATTAGTTGTAACTTAACTTATAATATGTATATAAATTTATTCAATACTTAATATTCATGATATCACATTTTTATATTGTTTAAATGTTTAATATTTTGAATTTTACTATGAATTTCTCAAAAATATCGATTTAAAAAAGTAAAATGCTTACATATCGTACACGAAATTCGAGACATTTTACCTCGAGCAGTTAACAATCATGGAAAATCAGTTTCGCCAAGTTTACAATTTATATTGCACTTTGTTGTTTAGATAGTGGACAAGTAATCATTGATTATGTTGATAATAATAAACATTAGCTTATTTATGAATTTAAAACAAATTGAAGTACCTATATTATTTTAATTAAAAATTGAGATTTGACAATTGAGAATTCAACATAAGTTGGTCAACTGCAGATAGTCGATATAGAGCTCTAGCATCTTTAAAAAGAGTGCTCAAGTGAGAGTAACGCTCTGCTGTATAGTAGGTACATATAGGTCCATAATATTAGATAATCTTCCAAGCCCGGATTGAGGGGGAGGGGCCAGGAGGGGCTATGGCCCCGGGCCTCGATAGTTGGAGTTTATTTAGGGGCCTCAGATTTGTCTATTACTTTTTTCGTTATAGGAGGCTGTACATTGCATAAATCACAAAAAAAAATCGATGATAAATCTATACGTCATTATAATCAATAACTTATGTCAAATAAACCTCTTATAATAATTCATAATAATGATATACAGTTTACTACCAAGATGTATAATGTGTATAACACCTACCCGCATATTGATATACTCATTTTCATTTATCGCTTGCCGCCACCAATCGGAACGGGTAAAAGCTACTTTTGTACACCAGTGTATAAAACAACACAACACGTTAAAAACAAATTTGTCGTATTATGTTATCGTTATTCATTTTGACTGTTGTTAATGAATAATGTTTTATGTTTAATCGTTTAATTTTAATGAGGAGTTAATTTTTCGATCTTTCTTCATATTTTAAAAAT
>VUJU01003820.1:0-23036 GCA_009835225.1 Aphis craccivora | reverse complement strand
AACTCATCTTTATACTGATATCCTCGAAGTCTCAACTCTTTGTAAAAATCATCAGAATTTAATTCCATTTGTTCTGAAATGGTTGCAAGATGTTCTATTTGATTTTCGTCAGAAATTTGGGTGAATAATTGTACACGTCCTGAGACTGTTAAAGTTCCTCCTTCTAGTAACTCGAATTCGCCGGATTCATTGAGTATGTTAATGCTGAACTGAATACTGCCTTAACATAAAAGTAGTATATATTTAATAGACCATTAATTAATTTATGATGACATGATGTACCTTCAGTATTAAGGACAGTAGGCCTAAGAAATCTTATATTCTGGAAAATGACTGGAACATCTTCAAACCATTTTCCTTGAAGTTTTGCATAAGCTTTCCATACTAATGTCTAAAATAAAAAAGAATACAGTTATGTCAATAATAATAATAATAAATCATCATGAGTTTTTTTTTTTTTTAAGAAACTTTTCCATCTAATGCGCACATTTGTAATTATGATATCTAACTTAAAATCCAGACAAAACTATACAAATGTCGTTTGACTGGATTTGATTTTTAAACCTTAAACTTAATGTCAATTATGAAATTTTTGTTCATATTTTCAATTGATAATTGAACATTTATTGAATTTATTAGAGATTTAAAAGTCTCCATTTTTTATTTAAAAATGTATAATATTAAAAACAGCTTTGAAGAATGATTCATTTAGATGTAGTTCACATGAGTTTTGCATATTTAGTAGGATAGTATTTAGTAGTTATTGCATTTAAGTCAATAATAATTAAACTGATCAAAGTAGGTATATAACTTGGTTTTTTGGTCAAACATAATTTTTTTTTATATAAATATAATCCTATAGTACATTGTACTATTAAAATTAAATAGATTTTTCTATTTCTTTTATGTGCTGGGATTTATTAAACTTGCCACGTTTTCTTCTTGGTTCAGTAATATTTCCTTCTGAATCGGATGACATTTTGCAAATAACAATTATTACACACTTTAAAAACGTATTAATTTATTACTTTACGTCATACAAAGAAAAATAAATTTGTTTGAGAAACAGCACTAATCGTATGTATGACAACTACGTGTGGAATAATGATAATATTATATTCGTTTTCGTTATTAAGGTTATAACATATTATGTTATAATATTATATAACATTATTATCGAAAACAATCTTACGATTGTCGTTGTTGTCGTCGTATTGCTAAAAATAGATGAAAATAAACCAAACTTTTAAGATAGTACGTTAATAAGTGGAAAAAAGATAATACTCCTGAAATATTATCTTACTCAGCCGTTCAAATGTACGTTTAGCGATCGTTTATATTCAAAAATTTTAAAAAAATATGTGGTTGTAGTATATAAGTTATAATGGTATATGATAAACCACACATATTTCCACTATTGAATGTCAATTATAAATTTTATTACTAAAATAATAATTAATACATGCAAAAAATAAATATATTTGTAGATTAATGTCTAATCTCAGTTATACGTATTATATGATAAGCACCTAATCACTGTTGTATTTAAATAAATAAATATATATTTTTTTTTAAGAATCTGAACGGAGTGATGAATATATTGATTTTACAATGATGTGTGTTTTTTTTTTTTTTTGTTGTTGTTAACTTTATTTCTATTTGTCCATTAAAAATTAAAATAAATATTTTTGTATATTTTGGTAAATAAAATGCATATTTTTTCAATTTTATTGCTTACAAATACTAGCCTCGTATTGCTCTCATGTTAGGTCATGTATTAAAATAAAATATTTTCTTACTATATATCCTGCAGCTGGATACAAAATACGTCCATCAATGGTATGACCAACTAAGAATTTATCTTGATCTGTTTTAATATCAACTTCAACTTGGTTGTCATTTGACCCAGAATTCTAAATTAAAATTAATTTCTTATTATCGAATGAAATGTATTTAATTATATATTTTGTACAATGAATCAATTGTATATATTAAATGTCTTAACATACCTTTTCCACAAAATTGGGAACTACATAATCGTTCGAATGATCCCACTTTAACATTGGAGATATCATTGGAGTACCTCTAACTACAGGGTACTCTACTTTACCATATAAATTCTGTAACTGCGGCTCTGCTCCGGCAATATATAACCTTTAATAAAATTAAACCCATTATAAGTATGAAGATACAAATTATACAATAATTTGATATTATTATCATATGCTAGAATATAGATAGTAAAACACTTACTTTCCAATTGCTTCCAACAAGAAATTGACATGATTTGAAACAGTTTTCTTAGTCAGACCGACATTTGTAACTGTAGGGGGCAGTGATCTCTTCAAAATTGCTTGTAATAAACAATGAGGGGCAATTTCAATGGTTATAGCATTTTCGGGTACATGTTTCATTGCACCATGAAAGTAAACTGGTGAACTTATATTTTTTAAATGGTAATCCGCTGAAGAGAATTTGGCTTCCGGTGAATTCCATTGATGTTCCGGAAATGTTGTACTCAACCACCGGTTGGATCGAGGTTTGGGATTTGCCATTATCTACATAAAGAAAAACGCGAGTATATTCAAATATTTATCATATAAATGCATGTATTGGCATGAGCCATAAAGTATCATTGAAAATTGTTATTTATTTCAATTATATTTAAGTCAAAATCATACTAAATATAAGCACCTTTTCATAATATGGCCTCAACGCCGGAATAAGGTCATTTAGGTATGGCGAATGGAAAGCATATCCCATCGAGTCAACGGGCTTAGCAAAAATACCTTCTTGTCTTAAAGTTTCAGCGAATTTCAAAGTTATATCTTTAGGTCCCGAAATCGTAACACTGTCTGCACTGTTATGACAAGCAGCTAATATACCTTCAGGAAGCCTCTTTTGTGTCTCTTCCCACGACAATCCTACTGCAACCATAGCTCCAGGAAGAACGTCAATTTGTGTCAAGATTTTTGACCTCCAGTACATTGTCAATAACGCTTCTTCTAATGTGAAGCAACCATCTGCATATGCACAGGCGAGTTCACCGACTGAATGACCAATAATACCATCGGGATTGATACCAAGCGAGTGTAAAATATCAACAAGACCAATCTAAAAAAAGTTTATAATATTTATGAAATAAAATGTGTACACAGAAAACAATAAGCTGAATTTACCTGGACAATAATAATCGTAATGGTAACATTGATTATACTCTTAAACGTATTTTCGTTAGATTTATAAAATAAATCATAAACACTGTAGTTATATGGAATTAATATGGAATGTGCATTGTCAACAGTTTGTTTAAAAACTTCAAAATTTACTAAATCGGTGACTAATTCTAATGATTGACTTCCCATACCGGGAAAAATGAAGTAGATTGGTCTTTTATCACCGGAAACATTACTTTGCTAGAATGATCATGTTGACATTTAATTCTGTGCATTTTAGTATTTTTTTTTATTAATATGAAACTTACAGCTATCTCAACATTCCGAGGGGTTTGCCCGAGTATTGAATAACCAGATACCTTGTAACCAGGAATTGTTGATTTATAAATATCATTGATTAAAGTTAACAGATCATTGTTTTCTGCGTATTTTTCAATCTAAAAACAAAACATCATCGATATAAATACATATATTATATTTACATTATACATACAATACAATTAAATGCTTAAATTTATGATGTGTGTTAAATATTTTTTAAATTAATGTAGGTATGCAACTAACAGACTCAAATTGTTCAACCAACGCATCTCTAGTTCGGCCTGACAGAAACACTAGTCTAGGAATTTCGAGTGTTGGTAATGAAATTGTCTGTGCTATTTTATCGTTAGCTCTTAGAATAACATGAACATTTGATCCTCCAACGCCGAATGAATTAATAGAAACAAATTTTCCCGGTAATGGAGTTTGCTTATCAACAACCTAATAAATTAAAATTAATTAATAAAGTATCACTTTTATTAGAAAAATTATACATTAAATTACCTTCAATTCTCCACTAACGAGTTTTGGAATATTGGGGTTTAGTGTTTCAAAATTAATATTAGCCGGAATAATTCCTGTTTCTAGCGCGTATAGCACCTTTGCTATTGAGACTAAACCTGATACTGGTTCTGCGTGACCCACATTTGATTTAACTGATCCAACAAGCAAAGGAGTTGTACGGTCAATACAAAACACATCCGAGATGGCGTTCAATTCTTGTTTGTCTCCAACCTATATCAATAATATTATTTCAAAAATATTCATAAAAATTAATTTAATTGACTTACTCCCGTCCCTGTTCCGTGAGCTTCGACATAATGGACATCTTTGGGATTTAAATTAGCACGTGTGTAAGTATCTCTAATTAGCTGACTTTGCACTGACTGTGAAGGATATGTGGCGCCTTCGATTTTAAATCCGTCGGTATTAGTGGACGTTCCTACTACAGTCGCGTATATTCGTTTAGCATCCGCGGATTTTCTTATGTATAGAGCAACAATAGCTTCACTTCTAACGTATCCATTAGCTAAATATAATATATACGTTATTCTGGTTGTTAAATTTCGTTCTTATAAACGTATATTATAATATGTTTTTTTAACATACCGGCAATGTCAAAAGGTCTGCTTGTTCCTGTAGGGCTAAGCATATTATAACGATGATACATGACGGAAATGGCTGGTTTCAAGAGTAAATTAGTTCCTGCAACAATAGCTGCATCGCATAGACCCGTCTGTATTGCAGTGATGGCGTCGTGTAAACAAAATAGTGCGCTCGAACATGCAGTATCAATGGCAGCACTTGGACCTATTTAAAATACTTTATGTCAGAATAGGGCATCATTCGAATGTTATTTTATTTAAATGATTATTTAGATAATATTTTATTCGAATATCGTAATTATTTGAATAATTTAAAAAATTATAAATTTAAATTTTCAATTATGACTACTTGAAGAAAAATTTATTCGACTGATTTTACTGATTTTCAAAATATAGTCACATACTTTTTTGTATTAATGAGTAGTTCATGATGAAAGAATCACTTGGTTATTAATGATTAGTACTAAAATGAATGTAAATCACTCTATAATTCATTTGCAATAAGCATTATGTTTGAAAATTTTTCGAATAATGTTTAAATAAATCTATCGACTGATTTTATATTCTAATACATATGTAGGTATTCGAAAATGTATAACTCGATAACATTTTCGTATCCAACAAATTGTATTAATATGAGAATTTTAAATTCAAATACCATTAAAATTGTACTGGAAAGAAATTCTATTTGCCAGCATAGATCTAATTGCACCGATTGTTTCATATCCAGACATTTTTTCTGGTGTGCGTTCAAAATAATCTGATGATTCTGTAGTCATCATACCAACATAAACTCCCGTTTTTGTTCCACGTATATCTTGTGGGTTAACGCCTGTAATTTTTAAACATAACATAAATTCAAGACTAAAAGTGAAATAATTTGAATGTATTTATTTTATAAAATTACCAGCGTCGAGTATGGCTTCGTGTGTAACTTCGAGTAAAATCCTAAGTTGTACATCCATAGCATTAGCCAGTTTGGAATGAATTCCAAAAAACTCAGCGTCAAATTTGCTTATTTCTTTTAATTTTCCTGTTCTTGCCGGAACTCCATACATTCCTATTTAATAAAACATAATATTCAGTTGGTATGATGGAAATTTTTTAATCTTCAGTTAGATAGTAAATAATTGTTTACACCTAAATTACACTATTCACAGAACAAATTACTTAAAATCAAATTTACCTGGAGACCATCTTCTGTTATCAATAGTCAATAAATCTTCGTTATTGTACAATTTTTGTTTAAATTCTTCAGTAGAGTTACATTCTGGAAATCGTCCAGCAATACCCGATATTACTATTTCGTTAGTTTCCGGCATGTCTGAAAATAAATAAATTGTTGTAATAATGATATCAATAATAATAATAATATAAATTAAATTATAATTATATTATACGATTATACATTATGAGTTCACACAAGAATCATTTCCTAATCTTAATTTTTTTCAACATTACTAATTTGAATAGTAATATAAAATACTAATAAAAATATTAAATATTGATAAATTCAAAACAATTGGAAACTTACTAATGTATATCAATTCGTTGTTAAATGTTAAAAATTTAATATAAATCCAATTATTGTATTTTAATGATTTTTTTATTAATTAATCCCTTGAATGAATTTATTATCAATATAATATTATTATCTGTTCCACGTGATAAGAATAATTAATAAACACTTTGTTTGTAATTTTTACAGTTATTTTTTTTAAATATTAAAACAATTTTAATTATTTATGCTAGTGCCTAGTGATACACTTATAACAGATACGAGTATTTTCCACAAAACGAAACGGTTTGCTTATTTTCAAAATCTCGTACATGAAAATGTATAGTTTCTATTTTTACATACATAGTGAATTTTCAATAATTTATAAAAGAACTCTAGGAAAATTGTTTAGTACTTTGGCTATAACATAAATATATTTCTTGAGCAATATTGCAATAATAAAAATTGTATTTTTTTTTTGTTAATACATGCAAATTGTAAATTTTGTTTATATTCTCCTATATTTTCATAATTTAATTAGGTACCTATGTATTAATTTACTTGGACAATAAAAAATAAAGATAATACAAGTAAATTCGTAGGATTTTTAATTTGAACAAGTAAACATGTCAGATTATTCGAGAATTTCAGGAAAATAAAAATGTTAACCTTAAAACTGATCATTAACCACAATTTTATCTTACCTCAAAATAATAAAATTACATAAAAAAAACTAATGTCATAATTGATCAATTAAAGTAAGGCGGTCTTAATAATACGTCTTAATTTATACAGAATTGTCCTGTATTTTAACTTTATGCCCTGTTCCGACGAACTTATTTTGGGCGTTTTTATCGATTTCAATTATTCTGTATTATTTTTTATTAATATGTATAAATATAAATACATTTTTTAGTATTTTTGGGTACCTATAGTTCAAATTTTGTGCAATTAGTTTATATTGGTATAGGAACTTTTTCTTCTTCGCCAAAGAGTTAAATCATTTTAATTTTAAATAAAACATCAGCAAAACAATCTTAATAATGAAATTTGCTGAATTCGCACTCCGGATTTTATTAAATAGGTAATAATTTAAACATTCAATAAATGAATCGCTTACTACAAAGGTCAATTTCTATTGAAATAGGAATTTATATTCGCTTTTTAAAGGTCGTTTTTCCAATGTCATTTAATGTATAGGTAGGTATTATCAGTGCCGGATCTAGTATATTTTTTACCCGGGGCAAAGTATAAAATTAGCACCCTCCCCCTTTGTTATGCCCATAATTTGGTGCCGTAATTCGACACCCCCAACCAAAACTTCCGGGGCAAGTACCCCGGTTCACCCCCTCTAGCTCCGACCCTGGGTATTATAATAATCCATAATATTGTAAAATAGACATATTATCTATTTTAAATGTAATAATACGCATGATTAAACCTTTTTAAATATCACATTAAGAGTATATTATATTTATGAAATAAAATAAAAAAGAAGAATAAAATTTTTGGATTTTATGAAATTATATAAGCTGAAACTCAATTTCTGAAATTATCCCTTAAAGCTCAAGAGTCAAGGATATAAAAATAATCAATAATTATAAATACATATTTCAAAAATTTGTTTTAAAATATTATGTGTATTATTTCAATCATTTTCGAAATTTAAAAGAACACTTTATGATACACACGTTCAAAATTAATTTACAACTTAACAAATCCTTCTATCATTTATATAAGTGTTTATATACTATTAAATGTTGTGAATTTTTAAGTACCTATTGCTGAAAAACTATATAAAAAAAATTTTTATCAGCATAAAGATTAAAAATGTATAATTCAATAAATGTTTACATTAAAAGCATATTCACAATTCCACTGTTCTTCTAGCTGCTAATCAATATCAATTAAATTAAAATATGATCTGTTACAGATACACTTAAGTTAAATAAAAATATAATTTAATTAAGTTTTTTAAATAGTCACGCGCCAGTGAGAAAATTCTTATGCACCTATACGTAGGATAATAAATTATGGAATTTCAATTTAAGATTTATTATGTATATTGTATATTATTCTCAAATCTCGAGATCTTCTTATTAGTTACTGGTTAAATATCAATATAATTGTCGAATTGTATAAATAAGTGGTTTTAAATCATTAATCATAATAAAGGCTGAACAAAATGTTGTAGTAAAATATTATTGTTAGAAAATCTTCATTTCCCTAATTAAACCGAAAGGGTTTAACAAAATTATGTAATTTTTAAGATTAAGTTATTAAAATATAAAAATTCATGTGTTTTTTACAATGAAATAATTTGCGAATGTTTGTGATTTTTAAGGAATTTTATCAAAAATATAATTCTAAATAAAAAAAAAAATGAAATATTCATTTTTTATTAAACAGTATAGAAAACAATTGTAAAATGTCAAATGTCTTTAAATAACTTTAATTATTATTAAAGTAAAGATATTTTCAAAATGTCATTACCTATTGACAATTATAATAATGAAAACAATATTTAAATGTATCAAATGTTTATAGTTATGTACGAACTACGAGTATTATGATTAAAAACAATAATCGTTTACAAATAAATTCTTATATCCAATTTCGTTAAAATTTAAACTTTTAAGGCTCATAAAATATGTAAGTAGCTTTATGTTTACCTTTAAAATCTAAGCTGTTTAATAAATGTATTCATTTTACAATGAATACCTAATTGTTTTATTACTTTTATTTTTTGCTCCTGAAGACACTTTTTATAAATTATAGTAGACAAAAATGTTCCAATTTTTTACTTTGAGCATTATTGCGATTTGATATTTTAGTAGAAAATTAGGTCTTAGATTAAGCACATTTTTTTTTACAAATAAAAAGTACTTTTCAAAATAATCAAAAATCACAAAAAAAATTAACACAATAAAAGTTGTTAAATTGTAATATTGTTGTGAAAATAAATGTTTGATAATTTTGGTTATCAACAAGTTAGACCATCTTTTGACCAGAATCGTTTTTTATCGTATACAATGATTTATTGTTGAATTCAAATTAATTACACATGCAGTATTGGATCTATGATGGGGGGAGCAAGTGAGTGTCCTTGTCCCAGGCGCTTGGTATAAGGTACTGTCTTATAAGCTTTTGAAAAATAAAAAAAAGTCATGATCATAAAATATGTAATAAAATATTTATAAATTATAAACGGTATAATTCCAAACTGCCATTAAGAAAAAAAAATAATGTTACACATTAATTATTTAATAATGTATAATGTTTATCTTTAAGCTATTTTTATACAGTGTTGATATCTTTTATACAGATGCTAAGTCTTAATAAGTTTATTAATTCTCGAAGAAACCCCAACCTGATGACCTACGATAATCGTATATTATTTTAAATATGATATTATATGTTTTTGTATCGTTAATTAATTATTCCTATCGACTATTGAGGAAGGCTGGGCATAAACGAACTAAAAGTTAAAATTAAGTTAAAACGTTACCTAAGCTAATTTTAATTAAGTTAATTAACTCGTTACTTTTTTTTTTGAAGTTAACTTTTAACTTAATAAATTACTTTTTTATAAAGATTAACCTGTTAACTTCAAGTTAATTTTATTCAAAAATATTTAATTAAGTTAATTTTAGTCCAAACAATAATGCAAATTTTTGAATAGTATTTTTAGAAAAGTAGGTTTTTTGATAGGTAGCTAGTTAATACTTTGATGTATGGTTTTAAATTTCACAGTAATTTTCTTGTGCATAAAGAAAAATTATCTAATAAACATTACTATGTGTTTGGAATTTTTTATTTTGCAAATTAGAAAATTTTAACTTTAAATTAAGTAAAGTTACTTTTTTTTCAAAGTTAACGTTTAACTTAACGAGTTAACGAAAAAAAATATAATTACTTAACTTTTAACTTAACTTAACTTTATTATTTTAAAATAACTTAACGAGTTAAAAAAATTCGTTAACTTTCCCAGCCTTGCTATTGAGTAATGGATTTTATTTAAATATTACGATTTTGTTATAACATTAATTTTTATAAACAAAAAACAATTGAAATAATTCAATTGAAAAACTTAAAGGGAATATAAAAATAAAACTAGAAGTTAATGAGTAATTAAAATAAAGAAATTTTTAATTTATGTTTTTGTTTTTTTTTTTATTATTTTTTTTTTAATGATGATTAAGCATAATATAGGTAATATTGACATGTTCTATGATTTATTCTATATGTGTATTGTGTGTATTGTGTAAAAATATATATAATAAATATATAATAATTTATTATAAAAAATATACTTCTTGATTTGTATTTAAAAATTTTGTTTTATGTGTACACCAGCACACTACATAGCTTTATCTATATAGGGCGCTACATTTTTATTAGTTAAAAATGTCAAATAGATTATAGATATTCTATATTAAAGTCGATAAATTATTATACGTAAAAAAATAAAAATAAACTAATCAAATTGACAATGATGTAAGGAGTGCAATAAACTAATAATTAAATATTAATATAATATGTCGTTGTAACAACGGTAAAGTGCGATAAAGACAAGATACCCATGTCTAAATACTATCTTTATCGCACGGAATAAATGATTATTGATAGATTGGAATATATAGCAATAGTTGTACTTTAATTATAGGTATAAAATATAATATATATAAAAATTACGCCGCTGTAGTTCCTAGCATAAAATTTTTTTTTATATCAGTAACAATAATCGTCGGGAAAAAAAGCGCCCGGAAAAAAGGTTTCGGGTTTTCGGACTTTAGGGAAAAATACCATTCTGGAATTTTGATTCGGAAAAAACGGTGGGTACCGTCAAATATCCTAAATCTGGCACTGCACATAATTATAATAGTCACTATATTGTAGTGACCTACTCAATGACGAAATATACTCATCACCTACTATACGACAAAGATAATTTTTAAGCTTTATGTTCGTGGCTTCGTGCTAAATAAATTTAATACTTATTGAAAAAATTTTAACTAAAGTTTATCGAACGAAAAACAAAGTTTAAAATGTAATATTAATTTATCATGATAATAATTTAAGGTCACTTCGAATATTTTTAAAATCAAGAAATCACAAAAATAAAATAAAATTAGAAAACTTACTGTACTCTGTGGTACTGATGTAAATATTACATAGGTATAGTTTATAAATCTATGCTTACTGACCTACATAGAATCGTGTAACTATAGGTTCATTCTATCATAAACTTAAAACTGTTATAAATATTTCATAGTTGTGTATCTTGTATTATATCGTTAAATAACATTTGAATATTTTTGTACTTTATCAAAATTTTAATTTCAAATGGTTAGAAAAAAAACTGTAAATACGTATATTCAATATTTTTCAATTATTCTAAAATTAAATTATGAAGAATATTGTATTACATTTTTAACGAAAAATTAAAATGTTATTTTAACAAATCATAACAAAACTTAATTTAAAATATTTATAGAAACATAGCTCCAAAAAAGACCAAATGTCTTTAAAATATATAACAATATTATTGAATTATGTCTTAAAAATATTAATAATAATATTTAGTAAAAATTACAAATTTCTACAATGATTAGTGATTACCTATATTCTAATTTTAAAACTGTACAAACCTTTATTTATTGACACAAAAGTATAATGAAACAAATTGACGCGGAAAACGAAAATCCACTTGAGATGAACTTACTAGTGAAATAAAATCTTACTTAATGTTTAGAAGATGATTGAACACTAAAATGAGAATAAGCATATAAATCAAAAATATAAAATAATAAATCTATAAATCTATTTCCGTTGTATCACGTCTTTATTATAATTGGATCTTATAAACATTTTTTACGCATTTATGGTTTTATTTTATTCGATAACAAAGGTCACACTTATGATAATTAATTCGGGTCAGAATAGTGCAAAAAATGCTTAATAATATAATTTTAATTAATAGATACTTATTATTAGAAAAATTATTTTATAATTTGTATTGTTTATAGAAATTAGGTTTTTACTCATTATACATTTACACATAATGTATTGCAATTTAATGAAGTATCAACAAATTGAACATTTTATTTTAGTTTATTTACAAATTTACAATTAAATTTTCTTAATAATGAAGACATGAAGTACTTTATATACATTAGTATAACAAAATTTTATTTTTTCATTTTTTCATTATCATAGTTTGCCTTATATCTATTTAAATAGACATTATTATAATCGATATATCGCTTATTCGGTAGCTAACTGATAATTCAAATTTCATATCAATAAATAATAATCAACATGTTGCTAATGTAAAACTACAATTTTACTAAATACATTTTAAAATTTAACGTAACTTTAGAGCAAAATTGTTTATTTGCACTCCAAATGGATGTATGATGCGATATTCTCCTTTATATATTATGTTTTAAATTTAAAAAATTATAAAATAAATATAATTAATAAAGTAGGTATATCATTAATTAAGCCATGGTTAAATTTATCATATATGTATACTATGTTTACAAATAATTGTATTTAAAATATCTCTACAAATAAAATTATAAATTTTCAAAATTATTTCATACATAAGACACAATATGTGTAGAATAGATTAAATGGTTTTAATAAATGATAAACACACTAAAAAAATGTATAATTATCTAAACCTATTTTTTCATACCTAAATCTGAATATCCAAAATCAACCAAAATCAATGCTCGAATGAATAAAAAATGTTTACCTTAAAATTATTTAATACCATTGAAATTCTGATACACTAAATATAATGCAGACACTGACAGATCACGGTTGTTTTTAAATCTACTACCACCGGATGAGCTGAGCCTCTAGTCCAGCGGTTCTCAACTTGTGGTACGTGACAAGCTCATAGGTGGTACGCGAAGAAAATCTCCCTTTATAAAAACATATACGTATTATACATTATCAATAACCAAAAAAAAAAAAAAAAACAAAGCAAAAAAATGGTCAGGTGGTACGTAAAAATTTTCAAACTGTGTAGGTGGTACGCGAATACAAAAAGGTTGAGAACCGCTGATCTAGAATGATGCTTCTTAGTATAAAGAGTATAAAGTGCTTGAAGAGAGAAAGGACTCTATAAATATTTACTGAAATAGCAATGACTTTACGAATTTTAAGCGATAATGTAAATGTTTTTGTGAAATTTTATCCTTTTGGATTTGTTTTAGAAACATAATTATACATTTGCATTTATACGATAATTACACAGGTTTACCCTATGTGTATAGAGTATTCGATTAAATTCATCATTAAGTAATTGTTCATTAATTTATTAATAATGTATTTTATTGCAAGGTTCGGATTTTTTCTACACCCTAGATCGGTAAATCACGTTGTTTATTATAATATGTCATGCTTGACAATCATAATAATTTTTATTCACAGAATGAGTATAGGTGAATTAGTTCTTTTGAGTGCCTAATGAAATAAACATTGACTTACCTACCAATTATTTCAGTGTAGAGGCGTTGTTCCATGTGGGTCTTTCGTTAATAATCGTTTGTCTATATTTATTCCTTTAATATTACCATACTATAATGCGTCTATATATATACTTATATAGCATAGATTATAATATATTATATACACCAACATATTCGTGTATTACAATTTACAACAATCTTATGTCTGGAAAATTCTAATTCGCAGAAATAGAATAATTGTCACAAAAAAGAAACATTTTTCTGTTTTAAAATTTCTACTAAAATAGATAGATCTAAAAGAAAAATATATGATGACGTTATACAGTTATAACAGCCTACAGGAAATGATGTATAGTTAATAATGGTTTTTTAAAATTAAATTAAATATTTACGAGATTTCGTTCTTTTAAAATATAAGTTATATAGTATTTACAAACATAAAGAAAGAAAAAATATTACAATTTGGGTTAATGTGTATCTTTCCAATTTTTTTTTTCATTTAAAACTAATTATTTTAATAGACATTTATAAAATTTTGAACATAATGAAATGATAATATTATAGGTAGAAGTATATTTATATATTTATATACTTTTATATTTTAAAATAATATTTCATCATATCAATTATTAGAAGTTAGTAATAACTTAAAAGTTAATTTATGGAGACTGGATACCTAACCTAGGGTTGCCATTTATCCCGGTTTAGCCAGGGCTGTACTAATTTAAGTTATCCAGTAAGTTTTCCGGGCAACCAATTGTCCCGTAATCAAGTTTCAAGAATATTTTTACGTTTTAGTGTTTTACTAAATATTTCTATAGTAGAAAAACAAAATTGTTTAGATGAATGAAAAAAATAATCAAGTTGATAATTTAATTGATGGACGAAATTCATATTAAAATTGTGTTTCTATTCCTATAGCTTGCAGGTAGTTGGTGACGGCAATTAATTATTTATAAAATGATAAATAAGTAATAACTAATACTATATAAGTCATTGTTTTCCTGTGCTTCCATCAATAATTTTTATTATGACTAATCGGTTTATTCGCTAATAATTGATCATTTTTTCGATTAGTCATTATTCCGATTTCCGATTTGTAACATTGAGTAAGTTTTTGAATTACAAACATATGTAATAGAGTGCTGACCATTATGTGTATATTTTAGTTACAATCAAATACCGTGCTAAACCTGATGGTTGACCGTGGAGGAGTGGTATACTATTTTTCCCATAAAATGTATACCTACAAAATTTATTTGACTCGTTTTAATTAAAATAATATATAGCAACCCTAACCTAGCCTAACCTAAATATTCTGTATGAATAGATTATACATAATATGGATCATCTTTTGCAAATATTTTGTTAGATATGACGTGTGCGTGTGAGTAGAGCTTAACATTTTTACGCGTATTACGCAGATTTCAACTTTTTCTGAAACATGATTACGTACGGTTTATTTGTAATTATAACAAACTAAAAAGATGGTAAATTTAAATTAGAATAGGAAATTGTTTTTAAAAAACTGGTATCACTGGTTAATGAAGACTAAAAAATCCAATAAACAACTGAAACGGGAATATAATATTATTGTAGTACATATTTTAAATATTTTTATTCATTGTGCACACAATAGAAAAGAGTGCACAAGATGTATGTCTACAAACAGTAGCAGTATTAGTTTATGGTGGGGGTCACCATTATTTTATACTCGTATATGTATACAAAATATTATTATTAATCCCGATAAATAATAAAAAAAAATCCAAAAACACGAATTTATACCACGCGTATGGGTTAATGACAGCTCAATATTGCACCTATACTATGTTTTTATAAATAATAATCGCCCTGTATAATACACCTGTGACACTCGACGCCGCCGTCATTATAATTTATGTTTACGTCAACGCCGCGATGACGGGCAAACCGACGGCGACGCCGACACATAACGAACGAGTGAGTGTGTCCGGCGTGCGCGTGCGAGCTTATGTGACAAACCCCAAAAACCCTTTGTAGGAAGTGCGCTCGGTACGAGTGGTCGTCTAACGGCAATGTCCAACGGCCAGCTGCGTATAATTATATTATTATCGTCGTCGTCGTCGTCTTCGCCTTCGTCGATACCGCTCCAATCGTTCCCGCAGTCGCAGTTGTCGTCGTCGTCGTCGCCGTGACTTTTCGTCGAGTCGCAACGGCTGTATTTGTTTTATCATTACCACGACTGTGATACCCGTCGTCCATATCAAGTCGACGGCATCGAGGAGATAAGACGAGGGATCCGGCGGCGGGCACGCTGCAGGAATGAAAATCAAACATGCCAACAACAACAACAACAGTGAGTGATCGATACCAATCAATCATTACCTCTATGCCTATATTATAATAATAACTAATATACGCTATTATCGCATTGTTCAAGTGTGGGTAATTTATGTTTTATTATAATATTTTAATTTGCTGTCAGATCCGAAAAAAAAATTGTTCCATAATAGCAATCCGACTTGGAGCGCACGCTAGTCGAACAATAATTATTATGATATTTTAGTGTGCACATTTATTACCAAAGCTATAGTCGTTAGTTTTCCCGGATCTAAACTAATGTAGAGAATTTATTTCCAATTAATTCTAATATTTACACTCGTATAAAGTACGTTCAATAGTACCGCGGTATAATACAATAGCTTAATAGCCATTTAGCGCCGTTCGTTTATTTAAAAACGTTAATATCGCCGAAACTATATGATTGATATTTTTTAGTAAATTTAGGTACAAAGATTATACAAACACTGATGGTAAAATAATAATTAATAGTATTTACCTATTGAACTCTAGAACAATTAGATTTTGAATATCAACACACCTGATTAGAAAAAATATCATTATACTAAAGTAAAAACACAAACTCATCATCGTGCACTAATGTATTCACTGTTTTGCCCTGAATCGAATGTAAAAATATTTTTAAAAATCTATTTTATATACGTTTCTTAAATACAGAAATATGTGAACTTTATGGCCTTATATTTTTGGAACCAAGTGTACTTTCGCACATTGCACTTGCTGCAAAGTCTAGACCTGATGCTTGTCGATCGTTATATTATAGGTACATATATAATAAATAATAATATAGTCGTTGACCGTTACAGTAGTCGCGATGTTATCTAAAAAACCTAACCTAACCAATGATTACTGATTTGTTTTTTTCGGTTTTCAATTACGTGCGCGATTTTATATGTATTCCGCGAGCGCCCGTTTGCAGATTCCTAATCATTTTTTTATTATTCGCGAAAAGTCGCCGTCCACGTTTACTCCGCAGCACATCATATTATATTATTTTAATATGTACCGAATATATGTGTAATTGATTTTTTTGTTATTTATTTATTTATTTATTTTTATCATAATAGTTAATACTGCCGTCATACACGTCCTATTCCACATAATAATAATATCTAATCTATAGTAGAAGCTTTATTATATTATATAATTATTAGTATTAGAATTATCATCAAACTACCTACCTAATAGATATTGCAGGCTATATTATATTCGTTTGGAGCATACGTGAACCAACGGGGGCGAAAATATAATATTGTTTAGCCGTCGTCTGTTGGATTTATCAAACTGTAATTTATGCAATATGTAAATAAGAATCATTATTATAATAATTATTGTATGTAAACTTCGGGTCTCACGTGCGACATCCCACAGAGATCGTTATTGCAATAATTTTATTATACGGTTCGTCGTATAATATTATGATTGCATTCACTAAATCTTGCTCAACAACTAAACTCTCGATTGATAATATATTCGATTAATCCAAACCACTTCGATGAAAATAAAGTGAATCTTACAGTTTTATTACTGCGACATCGCAGAAAAAATATTGGTAATTATATTGGTTTGTCATGGACCCATCATCCATAATGATAATAATAATAAATTGAATAAAAGTGATGGTAATTAATTTTTTAATTTAATAATTCCAAGAGTTATAAATATATAGATAATAATAATATAATGTTTCAAGAAAAATGGATTTAAAAAAATATTAATATCAATTAATCTATACAATTATTATTATTCAACCAAAATTAAAATTTAGATGGAGGTCAAAATGTTGCTATAAATTTTAATATTGTATCAAATACATATCTTTATCATTTAGCTTTGATCCTCGACGTTTTTTGTTGTCCCATTTGGCCTACATATTTTGTGTAAGCCCTTAGTCAAGAGTTGACAAAATTGTATCAATATGATTTAGCAATAAATTAGGTATGTAAAAATGCATATTGTTGTACATTTACATACGCTTTCCAACTATCAGAAAGAAATATTTAACCTTGTACATGATAAACACGTTTGATGTATTGTTTAGTGTTTGATGATTTGTTTTTTTACTCAAGAAATAAACACCGAAATTAATGAAGCTATTAGCTTATACGCAATATATCGATTATTATAGGGAGACGAGGCAATAAAAATATATTATAATGCGCCAGAGTAGAGTTAGAAATAATTAGCCGTACCTACTGAAATAATTATTCAGAACTTAATATCTTATTCCAAAAATTAAATATTTAATGACTGAAAAAATAACAAATAAAATTAATTATTTTTATTAATAACAAGCTATTTTATGAATACCTAATATAAATTAGTATACTATGTAACCATATCCTTTTAGAATTTTATATCGTTATAAATCATAATCATTGTTTTCATTGTTTTCCACTACATATTATACTGCATTACTAAATATAAGAGCGAGTAAAGTTTATTTATGGAGAAAATTGGAATATTTATGGTTGACGTATTATTATAATATAATAAAAAGACTTAAAAGGAATTTAACCGTACTAATGCAATTTTATAAAAACACTATTTATAGTTTCAAATTTATATTTGAAATTCAATAATCAGCTGAAATTGAGAAATTGAAAGCAGTGAATGTTTTTTCAACATATAGAATTATTACAGATATATCGCTAAGTCACTTGAAATCAATTTTCCAAAATTTTAAAATTTTTTTCCAAAAATTAAAATATGACAATTTCTAATTTATTATGATTTAGAATATAATATGTATAAAATAAAAATGTAGGAAAATCTAATTCAAGTATAGACATGACGTCAACTATAAATCTTTTATCAGAATTATAATAAGTTTACTAGATCAGCGTTTCTTAAACTGTGTTCAGCAGAACCCTAGGGTTCCGCGAAGATCACTTCACGGTTCCGCAAAATCAAAGTTTTTTTTTTTCAAAATGTTTAAGAAAATTACTTTAAAAAATCTAACTTAAGATTAGTAGTGACTAGGTGGAAAAAATGTTTTACGTTCTAAACTATTGAAGCAAAGTATATTGAGTCTAATTATCGAGATGTACTAACTTATTGTTGAAAGCTTAATATAAGTAGGTATATAATAATAAATATTTTAAATACAATAATATTGACGGTGATAATGATTATTCATCAACATCATTAAAATAGTTATTAAAGCAATCGTTTTGTATGCCAATTATTCGAATAGGGCAATAATAAATATATGAATATTGATGAATTTATTTGGAGCATCCTCAAAGAAAAGACTATACGTAAAATATAAACTTTTTTTTCTAATTTAAGCTTCGATTATCTATTGTAAATTGTAAGATAATGGTTTTTTTAATTTTTTTAATTTGTATTTGAAATACTTCTACTGTAGAGTCTAATATACAGAATTAATACAAACATTAATAATTATCACCATTATTTTCTTAATAGGTAGGTAAGTACACATCTTAAATATTAATCTTTATCAAAGCATACCTATATCGAATTGCGTGATTTTCACACTTCTGCGTCTACTCGTTATGTTTCACCATCCTCAAATCTTAATACTTGCATATTTTATAATAGTACCTATATACGTATAACATATCGCCAACTCTTTTTTGAACGCATATAATGTTTCAAAATTAAATTAAATTATAATTATATCAAAGTGAATGTGCAAAACTCAAAATCTAAAATGAAATAATTGAATGCTATCTGGTTTTTTCACCTATTTGTCAATAGGCATAATATGACATTATAGGTATATTATGCAGTTTACACAACGTTAAAAAAAAAAAAACAAAAATCAAATAATAAAAAAAATCAAAAAACCTATTAACATAGAAATCTTATACGCCTAAAGAGAAGTAGGTATACAGCTGGTTGCGGTTTGTCAACATTTTTAAGATTGCGCCATCGTTAAAAATTTTCAAAACAGCCTACTGACCTCGTATGTTCTCCTTGTCTATAATGTGTTATCTAATAATCCAAAAATATTAAACCGTTTGTTTTCGTGTTACTTACTTAAAAATCTTAGTTGACCAATGTAAAATTTATAGAGTTAAATAATAAATATTTATGTAAATGTCTTGAAACCTGAATTAAGAAATTGCATTAAGTATTCAAATGGTTATAGGCACACTATTTAATTATAAGCTACAATCAGCACAGACAATGAATATTTTAGATACCTGTTATATTTATATACAGCAAATGATCGACCGTGTTCGGAAACAAATTAATACCGTATTTAGGATTGTGTTGTCCTAGGGCCCTAAGAATTGATTTTACATTTCTTTATTGCATATCCCCTCACCTCTCCCATAAATATAAGTTCCTTTAGACGATTTTTTTTACACTTTTACCTGCGCTTCAAGACTAACCCTACTTATTTGTGACATTTGGGGGCTACTATAGATTCAAGCAACTTATAACATATAATTATTTTTCGCCTTAAAATCTGGATGCCCCCTACTATATATTTTATAGTTAATCGAGTATAAAAATTTGGCGTATACTGTAATCACGCCGTAGCAATAACCTATGGATACCTCGACATCCGTTCATACCATATAATATTGGGTTGCAGTGGTGATAAGTGATAACGATAACTAAAAATATACTTGGCCATAAGATAAACTTTTATTATTTTTATGTTTTAATATAAAAAAATTTGCTTGATAAATGGAAACGTGAAAGGCAATTCTAGTTTTTTTTTAATGTCATCGCCATCCCCCTTTCCCCTTCCCCCACAAAAAAATTAAATTATAAAACAAGAAAAAAACGCCGTACGGCCGATGACTATAATATAATATAGACCTATTATATAAACGTACAAACACTGCGATTTTCACATGACCAGATGAATTGTATATATACACTTTTATATACCGCCCGATGGGCGATGACCGTTACTCCGGCGACGTGACCCCGAGATGTCTAAATCGGTGGGGCGTTATAAAATGTACTTGCGACATAATACATGTCTTAGAATATATGCCTATACTGCAGCAGCGGCAATAGTGTAGCGGTTTTCGTTTCCTCCGAAGCGCGCGCGGTGTTAAAAATCGCCCGACCGGTCGCAGTTTCCCCCCGCGGACCCGCCGAAGAGCGTCCGTCATAATGTAAAATGGTTTAGTTTTTTGATTTTATACACGCACTGAGAGCATGCACGATAGTTTAATAAAATAATGTCAGCGGCGGCGGCGGCGGCGGATATAATATTATTAACGATGCACACGCCGCACCGTCGCGGTCGGCTGGAGCGTCGTCGCGCGAAGCGCATGCAAGCGACCGCGTCGGCGTCCGACATTCTCGTCCCGAAAACCAGTTCCCCCTGGTTACCACCACCCAGGTAACCATGCACAAGCGTATAATTCACTCGTAAAAACACGACCGTGTGCGTGTGCACAGGTACAACACACTGGCACGATGTATTATTATTATTGTTGTTATTACCGTCATCATCATCATCAATATAGGTAGGTAGTGGTCGTTGTCGTCGTGTGTGCGGTTTTGTTCTGCGCGCGTTTCCTCCAGCAGTCAGTCGCGTGTGTACAGAAATCACGACGCTCCGCGCATTTTTTTCGTACGACGCGACGACGATGGCAAAATCTTCCGGTCGCGTATAAAACCGTATACCAGCAGTGACCGTAATAGTATTAACTAGTGTCATTAATCTGTTATAACAATAATACCTGACCATAATATACCTGTCCGCGATATTATACATAGTGCGAAACACTGAGCGGTCTTCTACGCTGGCAGTAAATCCGTTTTGACGATCACGCCGCACTCCAGAGGTTAGATCAACGCGATAATATTATATTGACCGCGTAGAATCTGAAATTAAAAACAATATACCTATTGCACGTCATATATGGGTACACGATATTATTTTACGTATCGTGTTATTTTTTTTTTTTTTTTACAGACGACATGGAAAGACAACGAGCAGAGTCGACGTTCACCATCATTTCAAAGGTCAAGAATTCGCCCAACGTGAACACTGTAGTGAAATGGCTAAGGTCCAACAAGTTACTCATATTGATCTTGGTATCGGTCGTATTCGGAGTGCTCCTGGGTGAGTGCGTGCTTATATAAACGACAGCCAGTGAGATGTAATATAATATACGTGTAGTTGTTTCAATATTAGGTGCTTAAATTTCTGTAAATATAAGATTAATCGTATAGTATTCGTTGACAATTATTGTGCTTTTATCTCGTGTAAAATCTTTGCACTTGATCAGAGTTTTCACGTCAAGTAGGTGTAAAATCTTTGCCTACATTTTTGTCACTTTTCTGAAGCGTCAATCCAGATTCCAGATTATAAGAAAGATTCAAAATTTAGTATAGATTATCATACGCCAACTACCTACTACATAATATTATATTATCATATATACATGATGTATTTTCATAAATTCTAGTACAAATACTTGAATATTGAAACTTGATAACTATTCTTTTACTTAAAAATAAAATATATCGATAATAAATCATTAAATGTATTAATCGATCTAAAAATTACCCAAAATAATTTATGTAACACATTAAACACAATATATGTTTTTAATTGGACATAATTTTAATATTCTCTACTAACTGATACAGATTAGCACATTTGTAATACCTATTATATTATTTATATTTTATTACACGGTCCCTATATGATTATTTATACTTATTGAATCGAGTGCATTAAACTTACGTTTGACTAAAGTCTAAAGATAAAAATAAGCGCCAACATACAACAATGAAATATTTAAAATTATTAATTCGTATACGAAGAAATGAAATCACTTACCAACTAAATAGACAAAAATTCACCAAAAATCTTTGTGTACATCTATGTTATAATAGGTAGCTATAGTGTATACATGATACTGTATGGGTACCCAGCCACCCAGGGATAGATTTTGAGGAGTATTAAATGGGCCGCAGACTACAGAGTACAGTTGATGATATGTTCATAGTTTATTCGGTACCCCTGCAATATATATAATATTATACGCTCAAGCGTAACAATATTAGTACATTCGATCCTGTGTTTACCTATTATATAAAATAAATATTAGCTCATATTTATCTAACATACCCAGTCACTACACTAGACAAATTTTATTAT
>VUJU01003819.1:0-23040 GCA_009835225.1 Aphis craccivora | reverse complement strand
AACGTAATTAATCCGTGATTGTTATACATCTTATTTAGGATGTTTAAACCATCGTATCATATGATTAGGTATGCCCCGATAACCCATCAACATTATGCTTAGTACAAAAGTTTGAATAACACAAAAACTACTCGTTTGAATTTCGATTTAGATTCATCAAAACTTCCAAAAAAGTTGTATAATTGGGAAAAAAGAAGTTGGCTATTCAATAAATATAATAATAAAATCTGTAGAGTATTTGAAAATATGGTCTTTCAGTATCCTCATAACATCCGAAAATTTCAATGAATCCGTGTGAACGGGAATAATAAGTGTGAGCATGCTCGGTAAATCACCTTGTAAAATACTGTTCGGTAAGCGATTTGGACGTGTACTTAAATTGTATTTCTACAGTTTACGAATAAAGTGGGCAGAGTTCGCATAACCGACGAACTTCAGAGTATCAAAACTGAAGTGGTCAAGCTAAGAAAAGCCGGGGTGGATTTCATAATAGCTCTCGGGCATTCGGGTCTTGAAATGGACAAGCGGGTGGCCAGAGAAGTGGACGGCGTTGACGCAGTCATCGGAGGACATTCACATTCATATTTGAACAGTGGTAAGTTCATCGCAATAAGCGAGGCGGAAGAATATAGGTAATTATTATACATTTATTTGGTAATATGGTAATATTATGGTAATAATGGATAATAACATAGTGGGATGGATATAATTGTAATAAAATGCTTAAAAAATACTTTTAACCTTATGAACTATTAATAATATTATATACTGTTTACTTTGGTTGGAGAGAGATTGGTGAATTTCAGTGTTACAATTTTGTTTTTGACATTGAGCGTACTATCCATAATATTACGTATATTTAAAACTTGATCGTGTTGTACCTTAAAGCGTATTACGAAATTACTTCCATGAAGTTTTTACAAAACAAATTATTTTGTATTTTTCAGCTACGTTTTATAATTATATTAATATGTTCTATGCATATATACTTGCTATTCTCGATTATACACTTATATGGGAGATAAATTTTGGAATAGACATTTTCAGCATAATATGAATGCAATAATCGAATTCAAAAAATAGTTTTATTTTTTCATGTATATAATCACTATATACATACCACTATATAGGTACCTAATATTAACAAGTATAAAATATACATTTAAAACTAATATTGAAACAAAAAAATTTAGTTATTATTACACTTATTATATTTGATACACTATACTAGATGTATAATACATCTACATGGTTAAAATTTTATTGATTAAAAATTATTATGGTATCTTATTTTTAACTTTCAATTCGATAATGATACAATCTATATTCTATTTAAACATGTATTAAAATACGAGATGTTTTTATTTCTTTACAATGGCTTGTCAAAGTATGGAAAAACCATCCAGTGTTGGAACTTCAGCATATTGTCATAATCTTTTTAATTTTGCGTAATATCTTTCATTCTGTGTTGAAAGTTTGGCTGATGCTGTTATTGAACGAACAATGTTCGTTGTTATTGAACAAGAAGAGAATCAAGTGGATTTATGAGAGTCTCGGGAAATTACAGATAATTTCTAATCTGAAATTATTAACCTGTTTCTGTATAGTTATTGTAGGAAGTTGAACGATATTCAATCCAAATATAAAATTATATTTTAGACACATATAATTATTAACATGTCCATAAAATATTTATCTTATTTTATTTAGAAATATTCAAGTACATCAATAAGCTAAACTGCTCCCTGCAGGTGTAGTACCTACCTATATCGTATATTATTATTTCATAAACATATCACACAAAATAAGAACAAATACAAACATAATAATGTAATAGCATTCAATCAAACGAGCTTATAAAATATCATCTTCAATAATTAATTATACCCACAATTACGTTATTTATTATTATAATATTATTGTACTACCTATCATTAATAATTCGTTTGTCTGTTTACATGCGTTTAACTAGGTACATTTTATATTAAATTTATAATATATTTAATGCAAGGTAATAATTTAAACCACATATATTATTTCAAAGTTGTTTTCTTTTCAAATTTATTTTTTTTTTTGTTTTACAAAAATTTGAAGTCATTGCAAAATGAAATTGTTGAAAACAGTTATTATTTTTTACTCTTCTTGTAATTATCAATTTTAAAGTTGATCACTTATTGATTATCGTACATTTTTAATTTTGTATTCCTAAATAAATTTTTTAGATTCTGAACGAAGTGATGATTGTATTGATTTTACAATGATGTGTGATTTTTTTTTTTGTGTCTGTGTACAGCATAACTAGTCGAAATAATGCTTCAATTTTAAAGTTTGGGAGTTGTTTTCAATGGTGAAGTGAATATTCATGGTGAATTATAGAGGTTAAAAGTAAATATTTTCCAATCGATTTTTTTTTTTGGTTGTAATTCAAAAACTAATCACTGTAAATACTTGAAATTTACAATATAGTGTCATCTATATATACAGTCAAATTTTCAATATATTTTGACTTTTTTGAGCTATTTATATAAATCACTAGGTAGAGTTTTAAAAAGTCAAAAATCGTAAAAAGTAATTTTGAAGTTGAAAAATCATAAAAATGTTTGTGTTTATAACTAAGGATTAAAAATACAACACTAAGTTTTCTTTCAAGCAACTATAGAGAAAATTCAAAGCATCATTATAGGAAAAATTTTAAGTGTGTTTGAATTTTTAATTTTTACGAAATAGTGTAAGGATAACGAATTATCCTCAAACGATTTTATATATTTGTTATTATTCAAAAAGTATAAGTCGTAAATACTTGAAAATTTCACCAGTTTTTTAAATTGCCATTTTCTTTACATGATTTAATTTTCAACATTTTTTTACTTTTTTTGAGCTATTTATAGATAACTGAAATTTTCAATTTTTCTGAAAAAATTTTTTGGAAGTGTTGATACATTTTTTTAGGTCCAATATAAATACTTAAAAATTAAATACAAAGTTTCTCGTAAGTTTTTCTTATTGTGATTAAAAAATTATAAGAATACATAGGCACAATTTTTTTTATTAGCATTTGAAGATCAAATATTGACAAAAATTCGTCAAAATCATGAATATTTACAAATTATTTTGTAGGTATAATTCATAAAAAATGTTATATAAGTAGCTAAGAGTTCATAATTTAATACAAGATTTTACATAAGTTTAACTTACAATAATTATAAAAGAACTTAAATTTTGGTGTATTCAGGCCATTAAAACATAAACCACCTTTTCACCAACCACTGTAAATTATATTCTAGGCTGACAAATCATCTTCGTTCAGAATCGTTTTTCGTGTACAATGATAATTATCATTGGATTCAAATTTAACACTCCTATAATATATAATAGTGATCCACAAGGTACCTGATGTACAGCAGAGCGGTACTCACTTACCTGCTTATTTTATTTTTTACTCAAATATTGGTACATAATATATCACCATATTTGCTTCATACAGAACCCGCTCGCCCGCCAGAAACTCATTACCTGCCTAATCTTTAAAACGTAGATACGTAAAGAGTGTGTTTGAATCTTTGAATATACCCAAATGGCAATCAATAATTCGATGACGTGAAATACACTAATTTAAAATATAAGAATTTATTGACTAGTTATCTTTAATTAACCACCTCAAAAAACGCATAAATGATAATATTGTTAGATATTTTTTTATCAATCGAATACAGTATAAGTATTTCGTAAAAAAATATATATTTTACAATAATACGACGGCCAAAAAACATAAATATTTTCAAAAACTATATTTTTAAAAATCTACTTTTGGGTACAAACACCAGTACAAGTCTCTGGAGGCCGTCGGCAACTACTAATATTAGAGGTGTCATTGCTTTTATATGTATAATTACTATTTATAAAATATACGTAATATTTATGATGAATTAATTATTAATTTTTTAGTGTTTAATAAAAGTGAAAACGGATTTGAAAAGAAATTGTTTGAATTTTATAACACATGGCTCATGAGTTTCTTTAAATTGTGTCACAAGTAAATATAATCAACCATCTATTTATCCTTACAAAACTAAAAACACACAGGACATCAATGTGAGACCTCTGAAACAATATTACAATTTTGAAGCCCCAGTCCGACTCCTTTCATTTATGCTAAACCCACACGACCACATTGCATGCACTGCTAAATGCACCGGAAATACGTCATATATAATTGTAATAATAATTAGGCGTTTTATTTATAAACTCCTCTGTTGTAAATGATTCGTCGATTATAACGATTTAATCAAAAGTTCGTCTCTGAAAAGAAACTCTACACTCGTTGACATTTTAAACCACACCAATAAAAAATATGAACAGAACTATTACTACGCGTGTATTCAACATTAATAACATATTAATTATCTACGTCCGATTACAAAATATAATGCATGTTGTAGGTAGTTGGGTTTATTATATAATATTATTATTCTACACACTATTATTCATAATCGAATTCAATGTTCCAAACTGATAGCTATAAATTATATCACATCACGCATTTGATGAACGATGATTTCGTTTCGTCTTTTTATTTATTATTATTTTTTTTATATATAACTCGCGAGAGAGATCTACCATGGGTGGTGTTGAGAAACAGCTGTTGTATTATACAATATATTATATGTATATATATAGATATGAATATATCGTATATACACGCAACAGGTGATCTACTGGAATGCGATTCACTCCTGCACAACGTGCCGGTCGGATAATAATAATAAGGGTTGTTAACCTTTTCTTATAATATTATTATATTATGCGCCCGAGGTTGGGATAATTTCGTTGTTCTCCCGAGAAACAACTGCAAGACTCTATATTGTATTATATTATAAAACTATTATACACATATATGTATACTATATGGCTTACGATCTTAACAAAATACAGCTTGACGTATGACTATATCCACAATATCGTTTGAAACTATACATTATAGGTATGTAAAAACGTATAATAAATAATAATAATAATAATAATAATAGCAGCGTGTTAACAATCATTTAATAGAGAGGATGATGCTTGTATTTTATAATGTTAACACTCTTGTATTACAACACTTTTAACACCAATAAAATTATAATATTTCTAAATTGATTATGAAAAAAAAAATATATATATATATTTCACTACACTTCAAAACAGCAAGCACACTCGTCACTTCAACTAACTACAAAATTAGTTTGATATGGCTATCGATAGGATTGCTGTACATATAATTTATACACGGTTATCCATTTAAGTGTCTACTTAAGGTGCCTTAGATTTACATTTACAGAATTTATTATGTTTTACTTTTTTGTATGATGGCTTGTGTTTTTTTAATTTCATATTCTGGAGAAGAATGTTTTAAGAGGTATATGTTTGTGTTTTATCACTGCAGCATGCCTAATTCGTCTAAACTTGAAATACTATTATAACTAATTAACTACTTGTTCGAACTTTGATTTGTATGTATAAACCCAAGGAAAAATACATTAGGTGCTGTGTGGATCACTATTAGGTATATATTATAAGAGTGTTAAATTTGAATCTAATGATAGATATCATTGTATACGAAAAACGATACTGAGCGAAGATGATTTGTCAACCTACGATATAATTTACAGTGGTTGATGGAAAAGGTGATTTATGTTTTAATGGCCTGAATACACCAAAATTTAAGTTCTTTTATAATTATTGTAAGCTTAACTTATGTAAAATCTTGTATTAAATTTTGAACTCTTAGCTACTTATACATAATTTTTTATCAATTATACCAAAAAAATAATTTACAAATATTCATGATTTTGACGAAATTTTGTCAATATTTGAACTTCAAATTCAAATAACAAAATAATGTGCCTATTTATTCTTATGATTTTTTAATCACTATAGGAATAACTAATGAGAAATTTTGTATTACATTTTTAAGTATTTTTACTTGGCCAAAAAAATGTTATTGACACTTCAAAAAAACATTTTCAGAAAATTTCAGTTATCTATAAATAGTTCAAAAAAAGTAAAAAATTTTTGAAAATTAAATTATACAAAGAAAATGGCAATTTAAATAACTGGTAAACTTAACTTTTAACCTTAAATATAAATGCAAAAAATTTTAAGATTTTTCAATTTCAAAATTACTTGCAAATTTTCGCGATTTTGACATATTTCGTAAAAATTTGAACTATTAACGCTTATAAAAAGAAATTGTATACTACACCCCATTATTATATTTATATAGAAAAACAGCAAGACGACAAAATACCGGTGGGGCCATACCCCGTGATCGAAAATAGAGGTGACCAAATTGTGCCCGTGGTTCAAGCATACGCGTTCTGCAAATACTTGGGGAAATTGGTTTTGACTTTCGACAGTGAAAAGCGTTTGGTCAGTGCTGTCGGTGGACCAATATTACTAGACCAAACAGTTCCTCAGGGTAGGTACAATGAATACAAATTGTACATTGGTACGTCACAAAATGCTTTTATTAAGTGTTTGTTTGCGCGCGTGAGTGTTTGTGGAAAAAAATAACGTTAATTAATTTCAGATTCGAAAATGTTAGAAAAAGTCGAGTACTACAAACGATTAGTGGCGGAAAAATTTGTCGATCAAGTCGTCGGAAACACGCGAGTATTTTTGGACGGTAACTGTAAATGTGTGGAGACCAATTTGGCCAATTTAATCACCGATTCTTTTATACGCGTAGTGAGTAATGACGATTCGAGTAGGAATTTTAGTGCTCTAAAAAGTCGATTAAACGTACTTTTTTAAATACATTGCTTCCGGGACATGTAACAAATAATCACTTTGAAGTTACATATACTATAATTATAATAATATAATGTGATATACCTAAGCCATAAATCATAATCACATATTTATTTAAAAAAAAAAAAAGTAACCGTCAATAAATCAAATGCTTGATATAAAAAGATCATCTTCAACACAATTTTTTAATTTTTTTAGTATGTGTATTTATTTCATACATAATGGTTCATTGTTATTTTATTATAATTTAATTTATTTATTTTGCTTTCTATAAATAATATTGATTTCTTGTACAGATGCGTTCACCTTGTATATATTATTTCTAGTTACCTAATAATATAGTATCGATTTGCATATTTTTTAAACTTCTAAAAATGTATAGGTATATAATTTAAATGTTCTAAAAACTTGAATAATTCCCTAAAAATATTATGTTTTAAAATGTTAAAACGCTTTAAAAATTGAATTTATCAAAAAATGAGATTAATTTCTTTATATGACTACAATTTATATCGTGTATATAGGTTATAATAATTAATATTATTATAACGTTTACGAGGATTTTAACAGTGATCACGTTATTTTGTAGAATACATACTTTTTTTTAAATCTAAGACATACATCATAATATGTTTAAATGTAATATCACTAAGATATTGATTTTAGAATTATAAATGACATTCCTTTTTTTAGTTCCATAGTTTTCAAAAACAAAAAAATATGTTGATTTCGAAATGACGAGTAATAGTGAAAAAAAAAATAGCAGTTTTGACAATAATAGCAGTTATATGACGTATTGTAGTCGAATTTCAAGTACCTAGTAGAAGATCACAGAATTTTGTTTGAGTATTACCTACTTACTCAATGTCACTTCACTTCACAGTTTTCTATAATCTAAATTTAAAAAAATTATGAACAAACAATATTGCTGGAATATATTAAGATGTTATTGAACCTCAGAAATTTTGATGCGTTTAGAGAAAATAAGAATAACTGTCGTTATAAAATATGTACCATTTAATATTGAAATATTACAGTCTAGTCATTATAAATAAAATTTCAACGTGAGCATAACACAATAATTTATTCTTGAAAAAATAAAAACATAGAACATATAAAACTAAAAATTATACTAGATTATTAATAATTATTATTAACTTATGTGTTATTGTTTTAGATTAAACAATTTTAATTTTAAGTTAAACTTATGTTGTTTGAATGTCTGCCTCTTATGTAAGTCGGCAAATTTAAAATGTATGGCCTCAATATTATTTTATACTAAAAATATATTATTGATAAACCAATAGTCATTCTTTGTTACTAATTTTAATATCTAAAGCAGATTTTTAATTTTGTGAAATATATATATCAAATTTAAATAAAATATAAATTAACGAATAAGTTTTACATATTATTATCTTGTATTTCATTTTTATTTTATTTTTTAAAATATTTCAGAACTTGAACAATTTATTAAAAGACAACGTGACCTTAAGTGGATGGACTGATGCTGCTGTAGCGATTACTGTAAGTAGTAGTATTCAAAGTTCATTAGATGCTTCAAAAACACAAGGTAATTTAAGATTAATATTTTTAATATCATAAAAATAACCTTATGTAATAAATATTTTTCATATTTCTCTATATAAGAGAATTAATTACGGTAATAATGTTCACACTAGTTTTTTCCTTTAGTTGTAGACAATGACTTAAAAATATATTCAAATTCTGATACTCGAGAATTTTAAGGTATATCTTACTATTTGAGAACAACTTTTTTTTTAAATACATACTTTGCCTTTACATATCGTAACCAATTTAAGTTTTTTCAAATAAGAATTAAAGTTTTATCTTTATATCATTAATCAGATGACTTTTTTTATGTATATTATGTATTTTATTTTTATTTTTAATTTTTTAATAGTTTTTTGTACGTTAGTAAGTCAACTTTAATTATTGCAACATAGTTATATTATGTTTTTTGAAACATAATAAACTATAGAACAACGGTTGCCAACTGGCGGACCAAGGTCTAGAAGATAGAAATCTGGGTCGTCAAAATATCTCAATTAGATTGTATAATTAATTTGTTATAAAGATTTAACAAAAATATATTTTATCTGAGCCTCATTTATTATTTATTTATTATTTTTATCATCTGGATTCCAACAAATATTACTTGATAGCCCCTGCTCTAGAACTTATTTTAAATTTGATGATTATAATATGCTTTTGTTATGGATGTTCTCATTGTGGGATCTTTGGTGTTTGGAGAGTTTTAGTTCATTTACTACATGGTTAATTATATTTAAACTTGATATTCTTATGCGTTTCGTTTATAGAAACTCAAAATAGAAAGTACCTGTGAATACATAAAAAAATTCAAAATTATATCGATAAGCAGTAGTTCCCTATATTAAATGCAATTGTTTTGTTAGCTACACATTTTCATGAAGTTTTTTTTTTTTTTTAATTATCATGAAATTTATTTTACAATATTTGTACAGGTAACAAATAGACAAAATATAACAATCGTTAATTATCCAGTATTATTTTTTGTCATCTATTTATATGCATTATGCATACCAATGTACATAATATGTGTATAGTATGATATACCTAATTAATCATATATTATATTACAATAGTGTTCTGTTGTTTTATTTTTAATGATGTTTTCGATTTGTTGCATGAATAATGTATATATTTTTATATTGATGTATGTACCTCTTATCAGGTATTATATATGAATCTGACATTCGGCGCATCTTGCCATACAAAACTCTTCTGTGTAAAGTGACCATTACTGGGAAGACGCTGCTAAACGCACTTGAGCATAGTGCATCCATGTATGATTATAAAAATTGTTCACTTCCGGAAAATAATATATACGGAGGTTTCATGCAAATGTCAGGTAAGTTATCAAAATTGTTCAACTAATTAAGTTAAGATAATATAAGAAAAAAAGTGAGGAAGATCTCGAGTGAGCCACTGTAATGGATGTGTTAAATTTTAATTCAATGAAATAGGTAACATTTCATACGAAAAACGGTTCCGAATAAAAACGGCCTAATATGGGCGGTCAGCCCATATTATTAAGTAAAGTATATTATAATGTTATGATATATTTTTTTAATATTGCAACTTATGAAATTTATTTTATAATTAATATTACAAAAGATTAATTTAGATATTACAGAAAACATTTATTTTCCATCGATATTTATAGGAAAGAATTTTAAAAAAACGTATTTTAAATTTAGATAATTATTAGTTATTCAATATGCCATCAATTCTATCACAAACATTAAATATTTTAGTGAACATTTCAAGCATTTACGATTATTATTTTATTTTTCTTAATTATTTTGAGAAGTAAGTAGGTACTGAGAATTTCTTAATTACCTTCCTCCCTAAAGTACCAATTACTCTAATAGAAACTACCACACAAAGCTTACAATTATTGAAGCATTTTTACTGCACTAAAAGTTGATGACAGACACACAAAAAAACACACTCACATCATTGTAAAATCAATACTTTAATCGTTTCGCTCCAAGTCTAAAATATAACTTAAAATTAGTTTAATACTTATATAGTTATATTACCTTTTTATAAGTTGCTTTTATTTTTTTTTATTTTATAACTTTTACAAGTTAATCATAAATAAATAGTATCTCAACTTAGTTAAAAATTAGGTAGTTATATTTTATTTTTTAAGAAAAAAAGAGTATCTACAATCCATGCAAATTTAATAAAAGTTTAATGTTTAACAAAGACAAACAATTAAATTTAAAATACTCCTCAAGAGCGTTATATTGATAGCAAAAATAATAACAAATGAAGGATATCCGTTGATGGAGTCTTACTATATAAATTATTCATCATTTAACTCAACTTTTTGAAATTATGGCACCCACTTATCGTTAAATATTGATATAATTGAGGAATTTTAAATTAATATATGATGGGTAAAACTATAATTTTTTTTTTTTGAAAACTTTTAAAAATTCAAAAAAATACATTGAGATGTACTTAAGATTATCCTTTTATTATTTATTTATTTTCCTTATAACCATTATATTATTTGACTTATAATTAAAATCAAACTATTGAATATTTATTTGAATACCTATTTTTATATTTCATTAACTACTGTTTATTATTTAATTAATATAAAAATTATAAGTCCTATGAAAAATAGATTTCAAGATTCTATTAATACTTAAATTGTAATTTCATAATTTTATTATAAATAAGTGCTTACTAACCAAAAAACATGTTTTTACCTACATTTATAAAATAAATAAGCAAAATTAAAAAAAAGTATTTAAATACATGCTAAGCAGTATATTTTGTATTTGTATTTAAATCCTTTTTTTTTCAAAGTCATCAAAATGTATTTTAAATACTTTCTGAATGAGTGGATTTGTATATGTGTATTGTGTACCTATAAATGTACTTTTAAAAGTTTTTTTTATTGGACTATCAGTTTGTTTAACAATCACTATCAAAACAACCAAATCCTACTTATTCACATACTCGATTTTGTTATTGTACCTTTATATAGTTAATCTCAAAATAATCTAAAATTTTTGAAATTAGTCGCTTTGTATAATATCATATTTATGTAGTCAAGCCACATTATATAATACGGCGGGACCATTTTCCTCCAAAAACGAGATACCGTTTTCCTTCACTGTCCATTTTCCTCAAAAAAAAAAAGGTTGGTTTCCATTTTCCTCCACATTATTTTTGACTAAAATTATGTCTATTTTCATCCAATCAGTGTTGTAGTGTTGCGTTTAATATTATAAAAATAGAGTATGGCTATGATCACATTAATCAATTTATTATTTTATTTATCGATTGGTGCATTTTTATCGACGTGCATTCTTTTTTATTATATTCATTCTCTTATAACTATATTTTATATAATACATATTGTCTATAGTTGCGTTATCACCAATCCTTTATTATTAACTATTTTTGTTATTATTATTTTATTTATTGATTGATTGATGCATTTTTATCAACGTGAGTACTTTTTTATTATATTAACTCTCTTTTTAGCCACCTGCCAAGTTCAGTGCGTATGGTGTATTATTATATTATAATAAGATTATACTTTAAATATTTGAATTGTTCTTTTATTTTTAATTTAACATTCTGATAGCGAATGACGATTTTATTATTTTATTTATTGGAGGAAAATGAAAAGTGGAGGAAAATGGTCTAAAATTATTTTATTTTATTTATTTATTTATTTTTATTTTTTTTTTTTTTTTGAGGAAAATGGACAGTGAAGGAAAACGGTATTTTGTTTTTGGAGGAACATGGCTACGGCCTATAATGCAGTATATCATTAAATTCTACCCAAAATACATTTTGTACATTTCTTTTTTCAGGAATGCACGTCACTTATGACATTAAAAATGTCGTGGGTTCACGGGTACAGTCTGTGAAAATTCGGTGTTCAGAATGTAAATTACCATCTTATGAGCCGATCGATTTGGAAAAAAATTACACTATAATGATTCCTAAGTACATGGCATTCGGCGGAGATCAGTACAAAATGATCAAAGATGAACTAATCAGTATTAAAACTTTAAGTGAGTATCTAATGTGTCTATTTTGTTAGTTAAAACTAAATACAATTAAACGATAATTAATTAATATTACTAACTATCCCAAATCATCAATACAAATAAAAAAAAGCGGGTAAGTGAGTACCACTCTGCTGTACATCAGGTGCCTTGTGGATCACTATTATATATTAAAGGAGGGTTAAATTTAAATCCAACGATAATTATCATTGTATACAAAAAACGATTCTGAACGAAGATGATTTGTCAGCCTAGGATATAATTTTCAGTGGTTGGTGAAAAAGGTGGTTTATGTTTTAATGGCCTGAATACACCAAAATGTATGTTCTTTTGTAATTGTTGTAAGCTAAACTTATGTAAAATCTTTATATCTTTATCTCTATTTATTTTTTATTAAGTTAAGTTAAAACTTAAAAGTTACCAAATTTATTTTTTTAAGTTATATTTAGGTACAGTAAATTATTTAAAAGATAAAATTTAATATTTTCTTTTTGATAGATAACAAAAATAAAAAACCTTATATGGATTTTGATCTTTTTTTCAATCTCGGTTTGAATGAATGTGGAATGGCGAATAAAGTTGATTATCCAGAAAACTTTTCTTCTGACAATAAAGGGTTAGAATTAGATATAAACAATACACATATCGGAACCATTTAAAGTTTCATTGGGATTTTGTAAATAAAAATTGAAATAAATAATATTATTTGGTTATTATTTCGCTACTTAGAATATTTTATATTTTCATAATTTATTCATTGCAAAATAATTCTATAGGGTATACTATAGTATATTATATTTAAAATATAGTTGTAGTCTTTGATTATCGAACTCGCTTTGAGATCAAAACATTTTATTCGATAACGAGGATGACTTATTAAAATAAAAATATGTACCCTAATTAACGCTTAGTTACCTATATTATAATTTACAATTAAAAACAATTATTATAAAAGTGAAATAAGGGAATAATTAGGTTATATTCTATTCGTTGTTGTTTAGTTATTTACTATGTACCCTAAATCGTATATATTATATAAACATCACAATCAGAGCAAAAACAATAATTATACAATTATTTACTTCAAATCAGAACTATTTTTATATTTTTGTTATTTATCCAGTTATCTGTGTATTTTGATTAGTCACGTTAAGTGGTGTAGCAAAAAATCATTTTTTTCTCCGTTATTTAGTTTCAGTGTAGGTAGGTAATTAAATCTGGACTTGCTCGTTTTAGGTGAATGAGTCAGTTAACCGTCAACTTACTAATGTTTTATTTATATGGCGATACTCGATTTGATGATAAATAAATACAAAAACTAGAAATTAATATGAATAATTATTGTACATTCACTGATTTTATGAAGTTTCATACGTTTTAATGAGATATAAAGTATGTTGCTAATGTGTATCAATACGATTCGAAGAAAAAAAAATGAAGCACGTAAAACAAGTTTTCAATACTTTGAAATAATCAGTTTTATTTTCCATAGTATTTAAATTTGGGTTTCATATCTTTTCCATTTCTACTGATTGAGGTAGGTATGTATAAAGTACATACTCATTATTATTCATTTATCGACAACTATATCGGTAACAATGTGTTTTTATTTACGTGTAATTTTTGTACTATACGTAGACTGAGTAGGTACCTACTATGTTAGATTAACATTTGATTTGAATGTCGTAATTTTTATTTATTTAGTGTACATTTTTTTCGTAGAGATTTTTTTCCTAAGTTTGATCGTATAAGCTACAGTTTTATATATACATTAATCCGACAGTATTCATTAATTTTTCATATCTGCCACCCGTGCATACATAATTGCATTTATATATATATATATAGGCGTCGTACGTGACTAAAGTGTGTTTACAGTAATTAAATACGACACTGTTTGACAGTATAATATTCAATATGCACAATAAAACAATAATATATTCCTTACTGTTTGGAACAACTGTTATCTTAAAAAGAAATACACCCACAGTTTTATATGAGATCATTGGATTATAAATACCTATAATATCCTTTGGCAAGGTCGTAACTGGAAATTCATTTCGGTGGGGGGAGGGGGGTTAAGCTAAAAAAAATTGTATTCTAATTTTATTATTATAACCTATGTTATTTAATATAGAATAAAATTCATTTCAAAATTTCGGGGGGAGGGGGTTGAATCACCAAATCCCCCCCCAGGTACGGCCTTGGATTTAGAGAAAACAACGATACTTGATAAAAGTGAGTTATAAATTTGGACGAATGGCCCAAAATGTATCTGAGTAAAACACATCATTTGGTGGGAGATATTAATTGATTTTAAGTAAATTTATTTTTAACTTTGTTATATAATTTATATTTACCCAAAGTCTTGAACATTGAATCAAATAAGAAGAACTGCAGTAGAAACGTAATAAAAATAAAATATAGACTAATAAACTCAAAACCAGCTAAAATTATATGTTCAAATTTATTTACGAAACCTTATAAGACGAAATTATTTATTCCGATATGAATATTAATAGAAAAAAAATTATAGAATATATTTTCATTTAACAGTGTAAGTTAATGTAATTTTCATATATAGCATAATACACTGAAAATTGCATAAAAACAACTGTATAACTTTTTTTTCAAAAACATGTTACTTTTATGGATGAACAATTTTATTTATAAATCAAGAAAAAATGTTTAGTAATAATAATATGTTCAGCTAACCTCAGATTGTTTATGGTTATAAAAATGGGAGAACAATATATTATAGACTTGTTAGGTATCCATATGACTTTTTGACAAACTATATACAATAATATATAACTATATAAGCTTAATCAAACAATGTATTAGACATATGGCTACAAATAATTATAAAACATACAACTTTTACTTATTTCGAGAAAATTCTACGCAGTTTTATTCATAATATAATATTATAATTGTTATAACTTATAATTATAATTTTTTTTTCAGATTTTACAGAAACAGAAGCCTTGTTATCCTATGTTAAAGAAAATAAACCAATTTACGCTGGTGTAGATAATAGAATCAAAGTATTGAACTATTAATGAAGAGAGCTGTATATGATATCATAATAGTATAATCAATAAATCATTTCAACTTATTGTCTTCGTCGAGTTTCTTTTTTTTTACTAAATAAAATTATAATTTTTATAAATTAATAAAAAAAAAAAAATAATGAATTAATTATTATAAAACAATATATTATATTATATTACTTATATATATATTTATTTTTATAAATTTTATATTTATCAAAATCGATTTTTTTCAGTTAATAAAAATATTTATTCTTAACGCTTTAAAAAACAAACATGTCATTAGAGTTATATTAATTTATTACCTTTTTTTTTTGTTGTTGTTGACTTGTTTGTTATCAATTATCGCAAAAGGTCAAGCGTACAGAAAATCAAAGTACTGAGCAAGAGCGTGGCAACGGAAATCGGAGTAGGTACTGAAGGATTAGTTAGGTTAGGTTTAGCACACAATAAGACGTACCTACCTGTCTACTTTGACACTTGTGCGCATATTTATACGTTTGCGAATGAAACTTCACTAAACTCGATTTCAATGGCCTTTCGTTGTACAAAATGTGTAGGTTGATACAGGTTGCAGCAGGCAGTCCTTCATGCGCCGTTATACAATGCAATATGAAATATCGTATTATCGTTCACGTTTATTATAATAATACAATATATAATGTGATATACATTGTCGTGGACGCAGATCAAGCTGGATCGATCCGTATCACGTGTATGGGCGATCCCTATTTTATCTTTATCCGTAGGTACCTATATAGGTACCCATTATTATAACGCAAAACATTATTCTCGTTCTTTTTCTCGAAACGAAATACCTGAATAATCTTTTTCTCTAAAACACACTTGTCGCCGCAGATGGTCATGGCGTTATCGATATGAAAAGAAATCGGTAAGACGTAATCTACGTATAGGTACATAATTTAATAATTATTTTGATAGTCGAAATATTTTTAGGGAAATTTTTGTACCCGAAGAATGTATTAATTTAACAACGACACGTATTATTTTGTTGTTCGTAAATAATACTCTAATCTTCAACTTCAAAAGAGGTTTCTGGTTGCAAATTCGGTATGTTTGATTAAAAAAATGTTTTCCCTCAAAAATCATTTTTTCAACGTAGGTACACTATGATACATGATTTATCATTGAATTTAAATTTAACTCATTCATTGTCTACCTACTTACTGTGATCGGGTAAACTTGATTCATACTATAAAGTACACCGATAACTTACCTTTTTTAATATCAATATAAAGATGTGAACATTTTAACAAATATTTGCATATTTTTTTTATAAGCCTCGATTATATAAAAGACTGACAATTTTAAATTTTGACTTTCCAAAAGTAACAACTAGATCCCTATAGTCTTATAGAAACTTTCTTAGTATTATGTGATTGAAAAATGTTTTATCTACTCACAGGAATAATTTTCTCAAATCTCAGGTATAAAAATAATTTTAAAAAAACACTCAATGTAAAATCAATATAATATAATATTGTCATTTAATGCTTCACCCCGAGTCTAAAACAATATTGTGATATTTCTTTGAACATATTGTGAAACATTTCCACGAATGATATGTGTATAGAATATTCCCTTACTAATAGTAATAAATATTTTCACTAAAAATTGTACAGAGAGATGCCACTTTAGTAGCAGCCCCAATATGCACACATATTTGGTTGAACGACTCAATGACGAATTTTGGAAAATACAAAGCGTAGGTGTGTACTGCATAAGACAAGTATAAAACTGAGAATGTAATACTTATCAGAAAAAATCCCAAAAACGTTCTAAGAAATCGAAATATAGTGTATATTATATGAATCGAACTTGATTTTTTATTTTAACCAAAAACTATATTTTATTAAATTTAAAAAACGTTTTGTAGTACTGTACAATTTTAAGTCTTCTACTTGTACTTTTAATCTGAAAATTATATATTATTCTCATTTAATTTTTCATCATTAACCGTAATCTTGATTCTTTACGTCGATAAATTTGAAAAAATATGATTGATAATAAATTCTACTAGGTAAATACTGTCTTATCACTTTCAAGTTAATTTTTTAAGTAAAAATATAAAAATAAAATTTATAATAGACAGAGTTTAGTGTTAAATGCTCTAAAAAGTGAACTTAAAATTGAATATTGTCGAAAATGAATGATTGTCACTTATTCTGATACGAAAACACACTAAACGTATTTTGTAAACAACAAGCATTTCGTAACTGCAGGATTCGGAAATCAATGAAAAGTGTATCAAAATACCAATTCCTTATCATATATTATGTTTAGGTGTTTTTTTTCATCATAATTATTTCATATCTTTCGTCAACCCGTCAACGCCAGGATCGAGTAACTCGGTCTTTTCTGTGACAATGGCGCACATGTACATCACATCATAATCGCTGTTGTACAGAGGTTTTTACTACTGTATGTACGCATACATCAGATTTATATTATTATTTTATCGTGCCGCGATCGCATTCGCCGGGACGACGACGTGTCTCTGGTTTGAGATTTTCGTGCACAGGTGTCCTTGTGTATACAAGTATATCCCGGTTGGGTAGACGGACAAAAGACTTGGTTTACATATTGTACTGAGTGACGACAACGACGACGGTGCAATCGTGTCTACAATATTGTGTACAGGGTGATTCAACGATCGTGCTCATCCACATTTTTCCATATGACGATGAATAGACGAAGGCTATTTGAATTCAACATTTTTTAATATGCTTATTTGAGCACCATACATCTATAAATACTTTGGTTTAAGGATACAATAAAATTGTCAGGAGTTTTCCTTTGATGATAGGTACAAATTAATTTTTTTATGAGAATTATTGTTTTTAGGGTTTTCATATATAAAACCAAATTTGAACGAGTATAATTTCTAAATTATTATTAAACTTTAAGTGAGTACGATGATTGTATTTAGAAAATTTTTTCTGAGTGTAATAAGTAGTAAACTGAATACTTCATATTTTATTTTATATATTATTTTTGATGTAAAACCATTATTAAAAATTATTATTATTTTGTAATTTGATAACTCAGGGATTACTCATTAGAATTTTAATTTAATCAAAGTATTCAAAAAATAATCTGCTTGAAAATAGCTTACAATAAAAAAAAGGAGATCATTTGAAAAAAAACAATTGGTGTAATTATATGCAGTTATTAATTATTATTAGTTTATAACGCCATAAAATATTCTTAAAATGATGCAAACAGAAATCTCAGTACTGTAAAATATGATTTTTAAGTTAGCTTTAAAAATCTAAATTCCAACTATCCAAAATATTAAAGGGAAAAAGCGCGCTTATGATTATAAATCACCCTGTAAGCGAGGTTAGTCTGTTTGTCACCGGGTGTAAATTATTTTTTTGTGTGGGAGAAAGAACGAGCTGAATTCATTATTATATTAAAATATAAGAGAAATTTTTTTTTAATTACCACATGTCGACTTTTATCTAATTTAAAATTGATTTTAATATAATATGATAAATGAATCATTTATAACCGTAAAAAATCCGATAACACATTTTGTATTTATTAACTCAAAGGTGGAAAAGTAATTAAAAATAAATAAATCAAGGTAAGTTAATTTAAGAAATTAATCAGTTGACTAGTAAAGAATTTAATTCATCAATTGTGAAGTTAATATGGAAGTAATAATAACTTGACTCAATTAAAAAAAAAAATTATCTCTATTTTTAATTATCATAAACATGGATCACTTGAAGAGTATTTTGTGACAATCTGTATATAATATTATTTAACTAAAAAATATAACAAATTATAAATAAAAATCATAAAATCATTAAACCTAAATATTTGAAAAAAGTTTTTGATTTTAACTTGATACATTATTTTTAAATCGACGGAATAAAGGTATGTTATTACAATCATAAATTAAACTATAGATAAGTTCTTAAGTTCGTTAGAAATTTAACTATTAGCTAGTTGAATTAAAAAACTTTAAAAAACTAAATCTTTAATTAGTTAATTTCAACTTTTGTGTATTTTATGTATAACCATATTTGACTATTTTCTGGCTAAGTAATGACCTACGATTGGACATAAAATAAATAAATCGTGTCAAGGAATTCAACGGGAAATAAAAATTAATATACATCTACAAGATCGAAACGTAATGGAAAGGTAAAATTAATGTAAGTTATTATCAACTGCAGTTTAGTACTTGCATACACGGATAATTCCTGCAAAGAGCAATTTTTTTGATTTATTTTACGAAGATAGATAAAAAGTTGAAGGAGACCATTATATATAATATAATATCAGTTGATAAAATAGCGGTGAGCAAAAAAAAAAAAACAAACAAAAACCAATATTCGTTTCAAATATAGCTCGTTAAACTTTTTATGCCTCGAAAAGAAAGTAACTGTATATATGCTGATTTCTATTGTATACATATTATATAAATTTATATTATATCATACCCATGTACGAAAGATGTACAGTCTATAGAAATCGCAGTCTTCTAAGAAACTTAATCTGCTTCAGGCTTGTATTTAACTTACATCAGGTTGATATAGGCGTGGTTACTGCAGGATATGGTAGCATGGTTTCTCAATAATCAATGCACATCTAATCATAATATTAAAACTTCTACTTTGAGGGCTTAAAGTTATTATCATTACACTGTTATAACTACTTACTCCATAAATACCTACACGTTTCTCATTAAACGATATCGGTTGAACTCCTATTGGTTCATTCTATGCGTATTGAATTCTTTTTTCTTAAATATTATCTTTTTTTTTTACGTTCCTATAATAATAGGAACCAAATCATAATTCGAACAAATAATATTTCATTATAAAAGTATATTTATTATTTTATAAGTTTAATATCGGTGTTTTTCGTGCAAATTTACTGCACAAATGTGAGTTTTTTTTGTCGTGAGACTGTACAAAAAATACAAGATATTATTGTTTTGAAAAATAATTTTTAATACAAAATAAAATATAAATACTTACTACTAAGAACTATAATGCATTATACATAACTATAACAATAACTTTACCCCTCCAAATCAATTCTATATTCTAAACTATCCACGCTAAATATTGTATTTCTTCAATTAAAATTGAGCTAATTATTATAATGAACCATATACGTTTAAACCTATATCACTCATTATAGAAAGCTTTAAAAGTGAATTTGATTCAATAATAATATGGGTCTCCAGTCTCCACAAACAACAGATCGTAAGTTATATAATTGGAAAATATTCAGCGAAATGCATGCCCTTCTTTTATTCATTAAACGTCTCCAGAGGAATCTCTTACTCTATTCGTATTCACTCCAGTTATATGTCTTTTCGTAAGCTTGAAATATTATTAGTAGATATAAAACCTTTTAATAACTGCAGACAATTGATTATTAGATTAAAACGGTGAAAATAAGTTTGTAAAACACTGCTTTACACCAATGTTACATTTTTGATAACATCAGCAGCTTTTGAATGTCTAATGCACCTAATCAAATATTAAAAACAACACGAAATCGTCGTTATCATAATGTCAAAGTCATTATTAATGTAGTGCCAAGTGAATGTTATAGATTTTTCGTGAATTTTTTATGCAATGCATATTATAATACTATATTGCATATTATTAAAAATTTAATAATTCTCGAATGAAAAAAATACGTTTAAAATAAACATTAATTTATAAATTAATACAGTGTAAACACCAAAAAATTTCAGATATGCAGTATTATACATTATACTCGGTAAACAAAATTCAAAATAATTTCAATACAGTGACTTTTAGAGAATGTATAATTATATAAGCACACACACACACACACACACACACGCATTTCATTACTGTTATTATTCTCGTTGTTTGAGCCAAACGGATTAGCTAGTGTACATTATGCGTGTGAATATCGTGTACCTACAACAGCCGACAAACAATGGCAAAATGTGAAAATAAATTCGTCCGATCAACTGTCTAGACATTCATTAATCGCTCTCTATTGAAATAAATCATGTACTTATACGTCGACGGCATATAAAACATGTTAATTTATTTTATTTAAAATACGTAGTCCTCGCCAATCGACTGTATAAATAATAATTATTTGAAAAAATCGTAGTAACAAACATCATTTGACGAGTAACGATAGATTGAAAAATAATTACAACAATAACCTGCAGTGTTCGATATCGCGGTCATTATTTAATAATGAATACCAGCGATCCGTTAAACGTGAGACACTCGCAATTTTCATGTTTTTGTAAATATTATTATTTATTTTATACATCATCAAATATATATATATTGTTAGTTGTTTTGTTTTTGTTTTTTTTTTTAATAAAAATATGCATTTTTAATTAGTTATTCAAATGTAGAATATTTTTTGGGGGTACTTTGTTGATACATAAAAATATAATTTTGAGCAACACTAGTAATTTATGACTTTATAAGTTAAGTACTCGTATAATGAAGTGGAGCAAAAATATATCGTATATTTGATTTGCATAGATTAAAATATTCCGAATTACATTCTGTTTCAAAAATTAAAAAAATTATAATTATGAAAAATAGAAAAAATTTTTTTACCAAAATTGATGTCTCGACAACTTAAATTATGTACAAGTGAATATTTTCAAAAAATCGAAATGTATTTTAATAATTTAAATATAATCAAAAGCTATATTTTTAAATACTATATCATTTAGTTACAGGAATGTAAATTGGCAATCAGGTAATTAAATAAAGCATTCCGTCATTTATTATCTTTTAGTTAATAAAATGCTTTTTACGATTTACGTTAATGTAGAAAAATTAAAAGCAGAACAATGTGTGTACCTACATCATATAATTTGTTGTTATCATTTTTTAAAAATAGTTGATAAATATGCAGATAATAAGTATTTTAAAATGAGATAAATAAGTGTACTTCAGAATTTTTTTAAAATTTTTAATGAAATGAGTTTTTTTAGATTCTGAACGAAGTGATGTAGTGAATAAAGTTGGAAAGTTGAATGTAGTTGTTACTTTGGGGGGTCAAAAGTAAAAAATTTCCAATAGTTTTCAAAAGCGTCAGGAAAAACCCTAAAAAAGTAACAGAAAAACGGGAATTTTTACGCAAAACCAGTTTTCGACCAAATCGATTTTTTTATATGGCTGTAAATCAAGAACTAATCACCGTAAATTCTTGAAATTTTCACCAAATATTTATGTCAGAGTTATATATATATACAGTTAAATTTTCAAAAAATTTTGACTTTTTTTGAGTTATTTATAGACCACAGAAATTTTTGATTTTTTTGAGAAATTTTATTTGAAGTGACGATAAAAAATTTTGGATGACCAAAAAGTTTTGAAAGTTTAATACAAAGTTCCTTATGAGTTGTTCTAATTGCAGTTAAAAAAAAATTAAAAATCGTTTGTCTCAATTTTTTTTATAAGCGTTTGTAGTTCAAATTTTTACGAAATCTGTCGAAAACGCGAAAATTTGCATGTAATTTTGAAGTTGAAAAATCATAAAATTGTTTGTGTTAATAACTAAGGATTAAAAATACAACACTAAGTTTTCCA